>JAFVLL020014087.1:0-94857 GCA_021397915.2 Tor tambroides | reverse complement strand
TCAGCAAGTCTCAACACAGTAAACAAAACAAGCGTTTCCTAGCAACGGCAACTGCGCTAAACACTAATGAGACAAGGAAATACACTTACGAGCTGCTTTTAACTTCCGCTGATAGACTGCTTCTCTCAAAGAGTATTTCTTTACACTGTCTTCCGCTGGCGCTTGAACACACTATCCTGTTTATCACAACAAATAGGCAAGCAAGCGCAGATACTGACAAGGTATGCGATACAGTACGAGACCAAACGCGATTTCAGCAAGTCTCAACATCACAGTAATCCACAAGTACTTTACACAACTCCAGTCTATCACTTAACATCTTGCGAAGTAAAAAGTTGTGTGTTTTTAAGAAACAAATCCTGGCCAAAATGTGATTCCATGATCCATAATAATGCTTGCTCCAGAGAAACAGTCCATCACCTGTTGTCCTCTCACATCAAAATCCACCAACATTTATTTGTTTAGAACTGCTTTTGTGTGTAAACAGTGCTTGACCTGTGCATATTTCTCTCCTGATTAAGACTAGATTACTTTCTCCACCAAAGGACTCCTATTTAGTCAGAAGCAATGGTTTAAAGTTAAAAACATCTTGATAGATTAACAAGCATCCAGCTTTTAACTTTACAAGATGTTAATTGATAGACTGGAGTCATGTGGATTACTTGGGGTTTACTGTGATGTTTTTATTAGCAGTTTGAACTCTCATTCTGACGGCACCCATTCACTGCAGAGGATCCTTTGGTGAGCAAGTGATTTAATGCTTAATTTCTCAAAATTAATTTATATTTTGAATGGGCTTAGGTAAACTTAGTAAACTTAAATTTTTGGGTGAACTACTCCTTTAATGTCCATGTTATTGGTCAACAACTTTTTCTCAAATACTGTCCTTGTCTGCCTTTGTTCAGGAAGTGTTGCTCCAACAGTATACATTTTTGGTGAATAAGTATAAACCAAGAGAGGCCTTCTTCAATCTCCCCTCCCTATATTGTAACTACTTGCATAACTTTTTATATTTCAAACATGATTTGAATCAAATATTGTATTTTTTTTTTTTTTAAATAGGTGATCAGTGTTGTGCTTTATAAGACACGCCAACAACCACAAATGGCATAGGAGACAATATTTTAACATTCAAAAATGTGATGCAAAACACAAACTGTACCCAGATTCTTTAGGAATTTGAAATGTCAAATTTTTATGGAATACTGATGCAAAACAGAAAAGAATAAGGCAAATTAAGAAAATTGCAATTTATCACAACTCAAACACTATTTTAATAAGGTGAATGATGCATGTAGCACACTTGCAATGGCACATAAACAGCCATTCCTTATGTAATTTAGTGCTTGCAGAGAAGAATATATAGCCTATAGTGTACTTTAGCCAAGAGTGAGGGTCTCCTGGTGGCTCAAAGTTCCCTTACATAAAACATATCTTATCCATACACCTCCAACAAAACTTGCACTTTTGACCGAACTGTACTGGTACATGGTATCTTTACCAAAGTGATGCTATGGAAATGTTTGACCAAAACAGCACAACCAATGTATGATTATGTGAACAACTGGGGGTCCACAGACTCACAACTGCAGGGATCCCTTAAAAATGGCACACTTTATCTATATTAAACTTATAGACATTTCTTAAATAACAAAATAAATAGTCAAAATAATTTATATTTCACAAAATGTATTTCTAAAGGTGGTTATAGTTTCAGTAGATGAGTGTAAAAGCATCAGTAAACAAATGCAAATCTCTTTGTTGTACAAAACAATGGCTGAATGAATTCAGGACGAGGCAAAGCATGTAAAAGTTGTTAACTGAGAAACTAGGTCAACCCTACTATGCATAATGTTGTAATGTATGTTAATGTGATTAGAGAATTTTGCATCTTTGTAATGAGGATCCCTGAGCTGGCTGAGAGTCTGATGCACTTGATCTTTTGGCTAAACTGTTAGTAGACTATTGTTTCTGACACTCTTTTGATAAGAATTCAGTGTTCTAGTTCCTGTTTCTATGTCAAAGATCATGGATTGCATGACCCTGTGCGCCTCGGGTCACCATCCACAACGGCTCAAAGAGCTACAGCAGATCAACTCTTTTAAAATTGGTTAAAGCAAAAATCCTGCAATTACTTTCTCTCTTCGTCACACTCATCTCTCACATGTGACCCATAAAACACTATCATTAAGCACAACACAATTTCACATCCACAAGTTTCCCATTAACCTTGTTCTGAATTTCATTCATATTCTCTGTTCCATTAATGCTCAGCATGTTAACGAGCTGTCATAAAAGCACAGCTCTCAAGAGCCAAGATCTGCATGATTAAATGTTTTCAGAGCCATGTGCTTTATATGACTTGCTAGATATTGTTATCTTTACAAACTGGTTATTAAAACATGCCAGATTGGTGATGGAGAGAAATAAACAAGCACGGTAAATCCAAAGGGAAGATCTGCATGCTGCTAATATGCGGACAAGAGCATCTCTTTCTGCGTGCGTGCGTGTGTGCGTAAATGGGTCAACCAGCTGGATTTAAATGTCAGTATAAGAATGACTGAAACAAACTGAATTAAATGAGACAAATTAGAACGCAGTTTAATTAATTCAGGAAACTCTACAAACATAAAGTGTTTTGCTGAATGAAAGTGCACGTACAGTGGTTGGATCCGCTCCAGTGCTGATGTCTGATGGATGAGCTGAAGGGATGGGGCATCTTGTCCGGGATCAGACATCCTCTGCTCTGATTATAGTAATCCATCATGAGGAAAGGGTTCACATCCACACTCTCATACATGATCAGGTCCTACTCAATTCCTCAAGACAACAGCTGATCCACGACTATACACTTCACATAGAGCTTTAACAGCGAGATAGATCCATCCCAGACATCCCAGATATTCCCAGAGGAGATCAGGAACTACAGAAGCGAGTAAAACTAAAGCTGAAGCGCTTGTGCATGGTCAGAGATCAGTCCAATCAACGTCCGCTGAAATACTTTTTGCAAAAATATATTCACATACAGGATCAACAATGTCTCAAAAGTGCGATTTCTAAAGAGTATATGTATATATTTTAGACCGTATTTAGACCGTTAATTTAATAAAATACAGAACGAACGAGGCATCAATAAATCCATCAAATGTCAGTGTTGAACGATGAGTTTGGTCCAATATTATTTGCGAAGCTCCGATTTAGTGATGTGATTATTTTGTCTCGTTTGTGTCTCCGTGATATCATAAAACTCGTGCAGCGATATTAAACGGGATCCTTTTTAAACGTTTAGTGTCCTCCCGGTTATAAACAGCACACAAACGCACGTTTAATGCGTCTGTTATTAATCCGCGCGGTTACCGTGTCTTCACACGCGCGAAGCTGCTGAGAGTGTGAAAAGATCTTGACTAGAGCACGCAGCTGTCTGTAGGTCCCGCCCATTAATGGTGACGAGCCAAGTGACTGCATTCTGGCCACGCCTATATCTAAATATCTGCCTTTAATCTCCGCCCGCCTTGACATCTCTGTCTCCATAGCCCCGCCCACATTACATCTCTGTCACTTTCAAACTAAATAACTAAAGATGATCTAAGTTTTTTAGCTGGCAAAAACGTCCCTAAAATAAAAACTTCCCCTAATCTGGCAGATATCACTGAACAATTATCTGTCTGTGACAAACAGCTAAATAAATAAATAAATAAATAATTTTCAAGTGTCAAAGGTTGCAATACTTTGGGCTTCTAACTCCCCATCTATAATATAGCTATATTTTTTAATTCTACCTTGCAGATCATAGGTTCAAAATAATTATTCAGTCAGTCAGTCAGTCAGTCAGTCATTTCCATTATCTGATAGGAGCTTATTAGGTGTTCAAAACAGTCAATAGTCAGTATGTACAAATTTAGATTTAGAAAAGTTATCATTTCATCCAAAAATCTTAAATAAATAGATATTTAATAGATATTTAAATAGATTCAATATTTCAATTTGTTTTACATCTGCAGTTAAATGACCAAAAAATAAATAAATCAATAAATTAAAAAACACATTTATTTTTAAAAAGGGCATTATATACTTTGTGGTACTACAATAGGTGTTAAATAATTAAATCTTTAATAATCGATTTGACAGTCAAGGTTATTGTTGAAATTACTATATTTACACAAGCAGCAGGGATCTCTGAGACCCCAAATAGAATCATGATCTTTAAAAAACAAGTTTTTTTTTTTTTTTTTTTACTTTATTGAAAGCAAAACAGCTTGAACCTATGGTCTAGTTCAAAATGACAAGTTCTAATCGAAGGAATAAAAAAAGAATGGCATCTTCAAAACTCAATGTCAAAATTTCACAATTTTTGAATTACGTAATGCACATCCTTTTGGTTTTGGTTTCTTAAACCAACTTCAGAGTTCCTCCTTCTCAACTAGTTTGGCCCTTCTCTAGTTCTCTCATGGCTCATTTGTCTCTCTCTCCATTGCCGTCTTACTAATTTGCCTAATGTTATGCTGCTGAACTTTTGCTGAACCCATGGAAGCAGTCAGCCTCACCTCTCAATGACCCACTCCATGACACCGATTTGCTTCCATGCCTTTCTCATCTGACATCACACAAAGGCGTTCCACCTTGTTCACCGGCCTTGCATAACCACACTCAGCAAGAAGAGCGCTTTCCTTTGAATGATGCGCTGAAAGTTTCCAGAGAAACAGCCTCAAATGACTCACAAAACAACAACATCTTGGATGTGGCTTAGTAAACTTTTGTAACTGCATATCTCAATCTTTCCACTGAATATCCAAAGTTTCATCTCAAAAGCTGATTCATTCATTTTAAATAAAGTTTTTAAGCAAAATGTTTCACAGAAAGGTTTTAAAGCCTGAAGTGGTAAACCGATAGATATAGCCTACAGTTTCAAATGAGGACAAGATTGTGCTACTTTTTGGATCATGGTCCCATTATTTCAGGAGCGTTCAATCCTGCTCCTGGAGGGCCATTGTCCTGCAGAGTTTAAATTCAACCAACTCCAACACAGTTTCCTGAAAGTTTCTAGTGAGTCTGAAAACCTTGATTAGCTGGTTTATGTATGTTTAATTGAGGAGCTAAACTCTTCTGGAGCATCACTGGAACATACATTCTTCAATGTGATGATGTAGATACTCTACTAAAACGCTGAGAGAAACTGACTTCATACATCCACTAAAAATCACTGCAACACCAGCTGATTAAAAGCCACTGTAAAAGCAAGACTCTACTAAAATTACTAAAATTTTGTTCAGAGAAAAGCTCCAACATCTAGTTTGCAGATGTCAGATGTCTTTGATATGTATTTACCTAATGCTAAATAATACATTTCAGCTGTTTGTCATGATGGATTTCCCATCATTAAACAGCAACAAGTTACTCGGCCCTATACATACAGTACAGGACAAGCGGTTTGGAAAATGGATAAATTATTAGATAAACTTTGACTTAACTCACCCAGTGGCTCTTACAGTATGTACAGTAAGTGAGTGAGTGTGTTTTCCATGAGTTTCATTTAGTATGAACTTCATCAGAATGAGGAAGACTCACTGGGAATGATGGGCAAAGAGTGTAACTGTGTTGTGAGAAATATCTTTATACTGAGAAACCCATGCATTTATTATAAAGCAATTTCTTCATTTAAACTGAATTTACATATTGCAGATTACATAAGAGACATGCACAAAGCCACCCCACCCCATGCCAGGCCAGCCAGATTTTGATTGCAGTGATAAAGGGGGAATAAGGGGGTAAAGGTGGGTTTATGGGCCAGGCTAATGGCAGTAATTGTGGATAGTACCTTTGAGGGTGTTAAACTATTTTTATAACCCACACTAAAACATGTTATTTCCTGGAAGTTAAGAAAGGTGCCCTAAACCAAGACAATAGCGTTTGGCCTTTAACAGGACACATAGGTTGTCGCTAGCCACATGCAGCTTTTTCAGATGCATTAGGTCGGTCTTTTCAAGGTTGCTGTCACTACCCAAATTAATTCTCAGAAGGTCTCTCTCTGGACAAGAAATAAAAGCTTGCATTGATGTTGAACTGTGAGACTCCTGGCAGACCACAAAATTATTTTATGCCGTGACAAATCTTAAAAGCCCTAAACCTTTTAAAAATTAATTTGGGTAACATGAATCGGGGGCTCGTCCGGGATCTTCAAGGAAGTTCAAACGTTTCATAAATCAGTCTAAATCTGGAATCTTAAAATTAGGAATTAATCTGATTAGTAATCTGATCTAAGATGTTTCTATCTTAAAAAATAATATATATATATATATATAATATCTTGTAAAAGATCAGCACTGTAAAACTATCATCATTTTCCATTCTAATGTGAATGAAATGTGAACATGTGAACTTCAAATCCAAACAAGTATTTCTTGACTTTATGGTAATATAACTGCATTCTATAGGTTTCCTCAGCAAAACAGTCTCAGAATTAATCATTTATATTTAAATGCAGTAACAAGAACAATTTCTGAGGCATTTTGTACTGTTTGAACGACAAATTGGAGTATTGCAACATCGTTTGGGTCTGATTTCCTCCAACGCCCATGCTTCTAAGCGCCACACAGTTTGTGTTGTACGAATACCAATAAATCCCTCCTCAAACGAAACACAGCTTTTCATCTTTTAGTGCAATGCCAAAAGGAGGAAAGACTGAGGAACTCTAGCTGTGAACTATGTCCGCAGGGACGAGCTCTGAGCTAGTCTGCTCTTGGATCATTGAGCTTGTGCATTAGTTTTTAAGACGTGGTTTAACTGGGCAGGATGACATCAGGAATCTGGGATTGGTGATGTGAGAACACTTTTTACCACATGAAGAATTGTGAGAAGAAAGTGAAATAACTCACTTTTATTGTAACTAATAATAATAATTATTATTCTTATAATTTAGGTCACACTTTATTTTAAGGTCCAATTCTCACTATTAACAAATTGTTAACTATGACGTTTGCCTCAATAAACTCTGAATAATCCTGGTCAAGGGTTAGGTTTAAAAGTAGAAATTGGCACGTACGAATACCTCCCTCTCACACTGAAAACTGAGAATGTTAGTAGTATTGGAGCAAGTTGTCAGAACATCACTAAGTGCATTAAAGCTGTAACAGACAGTTTAACATGGTGGTTTGTTTCATAAATCTAGACAAACTACAGACCTCCACATGGTCTCACATTGTACTTTTATTCTCTCTGACCCATCATTCCTCAAACACAGAGGGGCATGGCCCCTTTAATGTGCCCTATAGAGCACGCTCAGGCATTTATGGCACACACTGCGGCTCTGGCAAGAGGTCTTTATGGCAAACAGCTGATGTACAGCAGCCATTACATGCTGTAATGACCAATATACACCTTTAGACAAACAGATTTTCCTTGAAAAAGCATATGTCACAAACATAGGCCTTGTTTACACCTGGTATTAAAGGGATAGTCTATATAAAAATGAAAATTCTATCATTATTTACTCACCCTCATGCCGTTTTAAAACTGCATTTTTTTTCTACTTCACACACACACACACACACACACACACACACATATATACATGTTGGGTTTCAATGTTTTATAGGGACATTGCATAAACGTAATGGTTTTTATACTGTACAAACGGTTTCTTTTCTTTTTTTTTCCTCTTTTACCCTAACCCTACCCCTAAACCTACCCTCACACAAAACTTTATGCTATTTTAGATTTTCAAAAAAGATCATTCTGTATAACTTATAAGCTGTTTTCCCCATGGGGACCAAAAATGTCCCCACAAGGACAAGGATTTAGGATATTACCATCTTTGTGGGGACATTTTGTCCTTATGAGGTAGGGTGTAGCTGAACCACACTCACACACACAAAGATATTTTGAAGAATGTAACTAAAGAGTTTTGGTTCCTATTTTTTCCATCCATTTAATGGAATTCATTGGGAACCGAAACTGGTTGGTTACCAACAAAAATTCTACAAGCTTGGAAAGACATGAGGGTGAGTAAATCATGTTAAATTTCACCCTTTAAAGAAGCTGTATGTAATTTTTTGAATGCTATACATAAATGTCTGATATATATCACCTGATATATATCACTGAAGGTGTTCTGTGAAATCATATCTGTATCTGTGATAGATGTAGATGCTTGTACATTAAGTTTGTATTGTGTGAATATGAATGTTGTGGTTGGATCTTTATTCTTTTTTTATAAAAATCACGCGTTTTCGTACAATTCCTATAGTGTAAATTGTGCGCAACTGCCACCTCATACAATTTTTCTTGTGAGATCAGGTTGAATGCCAACATTACGGACTGTAATTTTGTAAAGAAAGCTATCAATAGGTCTAGATTAGAGGTCAACCCTTATCCTAGATATCTATTGTCCTGCAGAGTTTAATCAAACACACCTGAACCAGCTAATCAAGGTCTTCAGGATTGCTTGAAAACCACAGGAAGGTGTGTTTGCAGGTTGGAAATAAACTTTGTGTCATGGTGGGTCTCCAGGAGCGTGGTTGAAGATCCTGAAGGCGCATCAGAACAGAAATTTAGCTTTAGTTACAAAATAAATGGTTTGCTTAGTATAAATGAGGAGAAGTGCAGTGGGAAAAAAAACAAAATCCAGATCCTATCCAGAACGGGATTAGATTTCTTAGAGGACGCCCAACTGAAAAACAAGTCTTTTTTTTTTCTTTTTCCAAGATTGTGTGAGAGACACAGACTTGTTCAATTCAGACGGGATTAAGATCACAAAGTACGTCTGTGAAACATGAATCTGACCTGACCTCTTGGAAAACCAGTTCTGTCCAAATAGGGCTATAGTCAGTGAGAGAGAAAAAGAGTAAGATTCTGGTTTTTACTTCAATACTGTTTCACACTGATCTGATTAATGTAGCGAATCCACAAGATGCTATGGTTTCTGATGCACTAGCACACTTACTCTGTCCATTCATCCATCTATCCATTGCAAAGTGGCTGTAAAAGCCCATCCTCGTGATGCTGAACTGGGATAAGCCAACACGCTGTCAAGAGCAGCGAAAAAGAAACACTCTTGGCTTGAGTGCTGCTGGAGAGGATTAGACCATTGTGAGAATTGGATGGGGGGAGGGGGTCCCTTTAAATGGATTTCCTGAATGTGCTTGTGCCCTCTGCGTTATGACCCCCCCCAACATGACATGTACTTGAGACTCGCCCCAGGTCATGGAAACACATCTGATACACAGCACACACACAGTAAGTGTGACAGAAGCCACTTTTCCAACAGGGGAACCGGAGCTGGTGTCCAATCTGCATCCATTCCACGAATTTCCATAGCAGAAAAAGTGGTTCTGGGTCAGAAAAATAGGCTCTGCACCAACCCACTAAAGCCTGCTAGTCACGAACCAGGAACCACTACAGTCTGCCACCAAGTACAGTTTTAAAAACCGGAACAACTCAGTCTGGAAAGACTGATGTGAAACTAGATTGATCTCATTATAATCAATGAAGTTGCTGTTCTTATTTGTGTCAGATAATGGACATACTCAGCACACTTACAATACAATCATTATTTTTAAAAATCTGTTTGTGAATTGATAGACATTTTATTTGTTTTACATCAAAATTACAACCACTTACCAGAACCAGCTTGTAAATAACCCTACTGTATCATATATGATGCATAAATTTCTAAGGCTTCTAAATTACCAGCTTCATCTAAAACCTGTTCTACACAATCTACTCCATGCCTTCTGCTGTCTAAATGATAGTTCATACTTTTCAAACTCCATCCATTCATTTTCCATACAGCTTATCCGTGCAATTTCGTGGGATTTTTCAAAGGCCTTGTAGTATAATTTTAAACATTCTTATTGCTTTTTGCTTATAATGTTTTATAAAGTAGACGTAGGAATAACTTTCATATTGTCATTCATATTTCAAAATGAACACTTACTTGATTGAAGCAACTTAGGCCTACTTGATTATATTCATATTCACATTTTTTTAGAAAAAAAAGTCTAATTTGATACCATCAGGCTTATGAGGAATGTGTATTTGTAAATATTGTCAATCATTGTATTGCATTACAATATATGTTTTGCTCCCCACATTTAAAACTACAATGCTTGATAATAAAACGAATCATTTAAATATGATCTTCTTCTTTGACATATTATTGGGGGATATAGTGTGACAACTGATATTAATATCCATTTTATGTACGTAGTCTGCTATTTTGTTATAAAACTAAAAATGGCCATATGAATAACAACATCTGCTACAAATTCCATGTTTTTTCTTAAGTTTGGACCTCTGAATAACATTTCTGTTATTTATTTATTTATTTACTTATTTATTTATTCAATTGCCAAGTAAGAGCCTTATTTTTGTCTCTATAACATACTATAGGACATAAAATCCTGACGTGCCAAATATACAAAACATAAAGCATATGAAAATGTTTTAGATTTTCTTTTATATTTTGTTAATAAACCTGCGTTTAAAAATAGATCTTTTTAACTATTATTTCATATGTCAGGTTTTACAGGGTTAAATGAAAACACTCAGTCAATTGACTTTTGATCTGAAATTATTTTCTCAAAACTTGTAAGTGCAAACAAAGATTGTCATGTTATGCCATTGTTCAGCAGTGAAGTACGTAGACATTTGTCTGTTAATTACTATTACAATTAATTACCATTCTCACTCCTGAGAGCATCTGATTGGACAAAACGAAGAGAAGCACTACATTTTAAAAATGCATATCCACTAAAAGATAACTCAACTTTTAGGAGTACACTAGCATGTAGATATTAACCTCAGTTCTAACAGTCATGAACTAAAAGTCACTCCATTTTAATTTCATCAGGACACTTTTCCCCATTTTGAAAACTACAAGAAATTAGCATTAAAACCTAACTAGAAACTCTCATACTAGCTAAAAAGCACAAATTATGGGACACTAACACTAGACTGAAAATGACCTGCACACTTGGCAGTGACAAAACACTTAAATGCATATGACATTAAGCTGATATTCACAGTAGCACTGATGTCTCTATCTTGTGTGTGTGTGTGTATGTCCTGGATAAGTGTGAGATGTAGAAATGAGCCTGTCCTGTCAGAATCAGTTCAGATGCTAATAGCACATCAGAAATCTAGCAAACAAAGCCCCATCACTGCCCCATGACAAATACCCCAGAGCCCAGGGGGTGTTTGTGGGGGACGGGCTGGGGGTAATGAAATGGATAACTTCCAAACCTCTTCATTAAAGAGAAAAGAAGAAGATCAGCATATCAAAAAGAAGAAAGAAGAGGAGGAGGAGTGTGTGAGTGTGTGTGTGTTTGGGTTAGATAGTGAGAGTGTGCGTAGCTGAGAGTGTTCCAGCTGCAGAGCAAACTCGCCCTGGACCATCGAAGTACTGCATATAGACTCACTATGTCTTCTTCTGTTTTAGTGTCTAGTAAATTAATTTAGTTGACTAATTTTACATGACTAGCATTCATGACGCGCACTTAACTGCAGGACACTTGAGATAACGGCCCCCCTGAAGCCCATCAGGCATCATGTTGGGGTCACCATAGCCCTTGATTAGCATTTAAATGTCTTTGATAAGAGCTGAGAGGACACAGGCCGCTATATCAGCAGATTTGTGCCGCTCCAAACACACTCTAGTATTCATTAGCTCATCCCACTGACGGTGAAGCTGATCATTAGAGCAAATAAACCCATCACACACAGAGTGAACCCCGGCCGATCACAGCCACTGATAGAACAGAAAGAATGAGAGATACAGATAAAGACGAGAGAGTGAGCATATTTAAATTAAACAGGGAAGGACGTCTCAATGAAACCAGGTTGTTGTGCGGAGATAGTGGGGGGAAGGTTACTTTTGAATTTTTTTTTTAATTGAAAATATATTTAGTTTCATATTTATTTATTTTTATATTCATTTATTACCAACTATTCCAGCCTTACAACAGCCTACATTTAGGCTAAAAACAAACGTGGATGCAATAGCCTACTAGAGATTCAAACTAGATTTATAACGATTTATAATGAGATATCACACACGTTATAAACAACAAACGTAACATATGTGAATGTATTGTTTTTGGATTGGATATATTTTGCTGTATGAGTCTAAGTGTCCAAAAAAGCTCTATAAATTTTCACAAAATTCAGAACTGATTAATCTTGACCCTTGACTAATTGGATCTTGACCCTTTGTATTTTTTGTTTGTTTGGTCTTCCTCATTATAGTTGCATTTTAAAAGAGTAAATAAATGTTTAAATACAATGTACGGGAGAATGTGGCCAGCTGTCTCACAAAAGGAATTTATCATAAAGTCTTTATCTCAGCATCTATAAGATTTTGAGCCAAAAGTTCAATTAAACAAATGTTGTTTTCTGTAGTATTTTTTTATGTTGATTTGAAATATTTAATTCAAAATTGTCCTAAATTAGCATCATGTTTGCATTTGTAATAGCTGTTAGCTAACAAATTAACACAATAAAACTATACTGGAATACATTAAGCCAAGAGTCGATATATCGAAGACAGATTTTATGCAACCCAGGTTCACTAAAAAAAAATTACATTGCTTCTTGCATGTTTTGAAACAAAAAGTGAAATGTCCAGTAAGTGCTGCTTTAAGTGCATTCAGTTTTATCTGAAACAAATGAAAGTGCAACATTTCATTACGTTGGTTGGTGTAAATATAGCAGCAGTTCAGAAGTGTTTGAATGCATCACATTGTAAGTGCAATGCTGTACCAGGTGAGCTATAAAGCAAGTTTACTAAGTCAGGAAAAAAAATCATATGAAGCTTTAAGTTCTGAAGGTTATGTGATGTAAACATCAAAATGTATTAGTTTACAAATCATGCGTTATGAAAAAAGTAACTGTGCGAAAATAAGGCTTTACTGTTAGTTAATCTACCCTGTAATAATAATTTGTGTAGGAATAAAAATTGTTGTGTTTCACTGCCACAAGTGTTTATTTCAGCTGGAAACTGCAGTAAATTATATTTTGGAGTTTTGCAAAAATATAATAATGTTAAAATAGAACTGCTTATTGTCCTATTGATTTAAGACAACTGTTCTAGTTTCTTGTGTCTTGAATCACTCTGCTCTCTCTTTCTTAAGTTTAACTCAAAGTAAAAAATTATAACTGCTTGTTGTCCTAATGATTTGTAATGCAGCTGAGCTAGTTTCACATGTCTTGAATTTCTCTACACTCTCTTTCTTTTGAGTTTAACTCAAATCAATATTTAATGTCCATTTATTTATGTAGTGAGTTGGGTAATATACAGTCACCAGTGACATTATCCCTTACATAACCTATCAGTAAATTGACATGCTCTCAGCTCTCTCTTTCTCTCTTTCTCTCTCCCTCTCTTTTTTTTAAAATTGAAAATATATTTAGTTTCATATTTATTTAGTTTTAAATCAATTTATTTTTCACCTTCATATACCAAAAAGATTTTAAAATGTATTTCAGGGTCATGTGATGTAAATAATATACAGTCACGTTACATTGCATTAATGCTTGGCTGACTGAACATTATTCCTTACATAACCTATCAGTAAACTGTAGTGCTCTCAGCTCTCTGTAACATATCTGATCATAAAGCCAGTCTGCAGAAGTCTGCAGAATTTCTATACAACCAGCACAGAAGGGCAGATCCCTTTAACCAACATGCATACACACACACACACACACACAACCTTTCAATGTACATTCCTCTGGGTGTGACTACTGTCTCTCTCTCAATGCAACACTCTGATGATATTTTAGAGTTTTAGGAGTTACATTAGTGCAGCGCGACGTGCAAGAGTTGCAGCATAAGCACATATTTAGTCAGGCCTCACAAAGGTTTAGACAAAAAACCTTTCACAATACACATACACACTGCTGACCTCTCACCATTAGATATGTGACACAAAAGCAGATCATTTATCTACTCATCCTCATGAAACCATCGCTCTGCGTTCCCACACACACTCACATGCTCTGACAACATGATGAACACACTCTCTTTATAGTTTTCACCATGTTGTGTGATGTCTAGAGTGTGTGAATGAATATCTAATAGAAGAAAGATTATGAAACATACGCACCTGTCAAACTACACTTCTCTTGTTCTAGTAAATAAAACCACTAGGATCAGCACAGGCTTTAGTTTTACATTTACATTTAATCATTTAGCAGACGCTTTTATCCAAAGCGTTTTAAAGGAACAATCTGTGATAACTTTAGGTCTTACCATAGAAAATAATTTAAACTCCCTCAAATCCCTCAGTTTGTACAAACAAACAAACAAACAAACAAAATTGTCTTTACAGCAATGCACTTGGTATGATTATCCTATGGGATATGTTGATTGGATAGCTTAAAAGCAGAAAAGTGATGTTTTAAGTAAAAGCACTTATATGAATTTTCCATTTAAAACTGTGGTATTCTATAAATCTTTCTTTGAGATGGGTTTAAGTTTTTTGGTAGACAAACTTCTGGTTATGTTTGTAGTTTATTGGCTTTACGTGGTCATGATAGGAGATTAAATATTGGCTAAAACTTTGCACAGGCAAAGCTAGTAAGTGATTCTATCACACTAGCCTTACGTTAACACATATATAATATTTACAAAACAGGCTCATTGGAAAACGTGCCTTTATCGACATTTCTTTGAAATGTTATTACATTGCTTCTTCCACATTATATTGCACACTAAAAGTGAGTTTGATTTTACCCAAAACAGATAAACGTGAATCTGACAACATTTTATTATGTTGGTTGTTTTGTATGTATTGCAGCAGTTTGGGAATGAAATGTCCGGTGAGTGGCACTCACGTTGAAATGAACCTAACACCTACACTAAACCCTACCCTAAACCCAACTGATAGTGTTAACAAAAGCAAATATTAGATAAAAACACATTTGCTGAGGAAGCCATGCCATTTTAGCTAGCTTCTACAAACTTTTGAGATCTTTTATTGAGTATGTGACTTGTGTTTCACAGTACCCAAGCTCTCTGCATTACAAGAACAATGCCGTACCAGGTGAGCTACCGAGCAAGTTTATGTCAGAGAATATGGAGTTGCTTATGTGATGCAAATATCAAAATGGATTAGTTTATATATCTTGTACTATGGTAAAATTGTTTTAAGGCCATAATTTGTGAAATTTGAAAGTAAAAAAAAGTTGAAAGTAAAATTTAAAAAGAAAATAATGGTCTCATGAACACACACACATAGTGAACTGACCACTAGCATCAGTAGTGAGATCATTCCAGCACTGACAGAACAATATAGCAGCTGACTGTGTGTGTATGTTTGCAGACATTAAATCAGGATGAGAACTGTGTGTGTGTGTGTGTGTGTGTGTGTGGCACTCCCGAGATCTTCTGGAAAAACCGCTGCACTAAATCAAACCAGCACAATAATTACATGTTAATCACTTTTTTAACCCGCCTCCTGTTTTCCATTCCCTTGTTTCCTTCTCTTCCTCTGTCATCCCTAATTCATCCCCTTTGGCTGGAAAGAGAAAGATGGCGGGAGTGAGGGAGAGATTGCCTGGATGGCTCTACTTGGATAAATTATTTCCCAGAGTGTGATAGCTGGAAAAATCTAGCCCACAAATTGTGTGTTTGTCTATTACTGTAAGCTACTTTGTTAATTTATTCCTTTTTGTTCATTTTTTTAACATTGAAAAACTGCTAATGATCTGTCAGAAAATTACTAGTACCATTTTTAATTTTTTTTTTTTTTAGTTCTTTCAATTCTAAAACAAACACAATGCCAATTCAAAAGGACAAAACACATACATATGATTTACTATTTGAGTGCACTTGTAATTGTGATTTAAACATAAGTAAATTGCTAATTACTGATCATTGGTCAATATGTACTGGATGTATACCATATAATTTAGATTTTGTACACTTTGGATACTGTTGAGAAAAAAAATTGATAAAGCTTGTGTGTTATATGTGTGTTTTTATAAATTGTGTTTATTAATGTAATAGTTGATGCAGGAGTGTTTAGCATATGTATGTGTGCATGTATCTTCATAAACTGTGGGAAACAGTGGACATCTCGGAAACCTCATAGATTGGCCTTACAGTATAACACACACACACACACGCACACGTTTACTTAGCTATCCAAATGGGGGCATTCCATAGGCGTAATGGTTTTTATACTGTACAAACTGTATATTCTATTGCCCTACACCAACCCTACACCTAAACATACCCCTTACAGGAAACTTTCTGCATTTTTAGATTTTCAAAAAACTTCATTCTGTGTGATTTATAAGCTTGTTTACCTGTGGGGACCTCAATTTAGGTCCCTACCGTGACACAAGTCCCCATGAGTCTGTGTGTATTCAGGTTTAAGTCCCCACCGGGATATAAAAACAGGTACACATATCACACACACACACACACACACACACACACACACACACACAGACTAATGGCCAGTAGAAGCATCTGACTGTGTGAGGACAACACACCAATAATAAATTTAATCACTAAAGATAAAAATGTTCAGTGTATTATAAACACTATAATGTCAATGTGACTTTTGGATATACTCAATGTCTCTGTCACTTAATATTATTTGTTTATAACATGCTGGTAATTTTTCTTTGACTACTTTCCTATTAAGCTAATTATGTAGGCTATATTCTACCCTAGTGGTTCTCAACTGGTTTTGCTTCAAGTGTTTTATTTTTATTTTTTTAATGTTTTTTTTACATTGGACAAAAAATCTCATCAAAGGCTTTTTTTCTTAAGACAGCTTAAAAAGTTTGGCACATCTAAAGTTGGTATGTTAAATTTTTATAGAGCTGTCATTGAAAGCGTGCTGACTTTTTCACTTATAGTGTGGTTTGGTAGCTCTGCAGCTCAGCAGAGAAGTCAGATTAATAACATAACTCGGGTTGCTTCGAAAATTATTGGTTATGATCTTCCCACTATTGATGAGATTATGTCTCATGTTTGCAGAAAAAAGGCTTAAAAATCCTGAAAGATCCTTTACATCCAGCCAGACACCTCTTTACGCCTCTTCCTTCAGGCAGACGCCTTAGAGCAATTAAAACTAAGTCTACACGTTTTCTGAACAGCACTTATTGTAGGATTGTTCATGCTCTTAATTCCTCTGGTGTCTATGCATCTGTATTTCACTCCTTATACTTGATAGGACATATATAGCCGTGTATGTATTTATGTTTGTATTTTAATGTTTGTTATTATTGTTGATGAGCTCACCAAAGCAAATTCCAAACAACTAAGGTGTTTGGCAATAAATAAATAAATAAATAAACCCAACACAGTACTAGAAATGTTGCAGTACAAATATAAACAAAATTGTCCTTAAAATCAGACACTGAAATTATTATTATTATTATTATTATTTTAATTTTTGGTTATATTTATTAAACCAAAAAAATTGTTGAACAAAACACTTTTATAAATGAATCTGTATCTGTATTTAATGTAGTCACATTTTTCCTGTTAGTGAACCAGACCAGACTTATTACACACTATAGTTGAGAACTACTGACTACAGAAAACTTTATTTTAAGATGTTATTTAGTATGTTTCAGGAAGTTCCCACAATTTAAGTCTTGGTGATTTTACAGTCTTCTGGGGACCAAAAAAACTTGCACACAGTGAGGAGAAACCCACTAGAAAGACATTCTCACTATCACAGACACACACATACAGACAGACGGTCTCTGTGAGACCCATCACATGCTGCTTCCTTTGTTTAATTTATCTACTGACAGAATCCCCTCTCTCCTCTCCTCCTGTCTTCCCCATAGTCCCCAATCCCCTCTTTATCCACACACACTCCTCTTCTGTCTCTCGTTCTCTACTGTTGAAGTTTCTTTCAGCAGCTGAAGTTTATTTTCTGTTAATTTAAAAGGGTCTTTATAGGTTACACGATTATAATTTCATTTCTTCTGCTGAGATCCACTTATAATGTTAGTCAAGGTTTCTTGCACCAAAAATGTATTTTGATTCTCTGTTCCTTAGAAGTAAACAACCTATTTTGCTACCGTACCTTTAAAATGTCAAGAATGAATGCATGGATTACCTTGAATTTGGCCAAAATAAAGGCCCCCATGATGCCTAAAAACACTTCCTCATGATGTTTCAGAACAGAGACATTCGTCCTCTAAGACCTACACATCTAGACCTGTTAGTAATTTAACTTGTTCCTGCTAAAGCTGGAAGGAATAATATCTGTTTGATTTGTGGTTTCATTTTTCAATCTAATAAATCAGAGGCTTACGGAAAATAAATTCTTGTTCCTAACAGTGCCCACAGCGTTTGAAGTCCCATAAGACACTAGGAAAGCTGAACTAGAGCTCCGAATGAGAGGGAAAAAAGCTTATATGCTATATACTGTATGTAATATACTGTATTTAAAAGTAATTTCACAGATTTTTCAGACAGCTACATCCCTAAAAAATCCTTATTAATAAATGCAAATAATAGGCAACTATGTGTTAGTATTTTAGTAGAGACTTGAGTAGAGAGAAGAGTTTTTTATTAGTTAGTTATTTTAGTACAAGTTAAACTAAATGAAAATGATGCCTTGCCTTGAAAACTAGCTGAAATAAAATATATGTAAGCTTTTATTTTTTTTATTTTATTTGATTTCAGTTAACATTTATTTTATTTCAAGTAACAAAATTGTATTTCTTTATGGTTTTAGTTTTAGTTAACTAAAAATAAGCCTGCTATGCATGCTTCTGCATGCACAAAAAAATGATACACAAAGCCGTCTACAGTATAATCTCTACAAAACAGCTACAAGAGGATGGAAGGAGGAGGGAGAGAAGGAGAGAAGGAAGGAATGAAGAGGAGGAACCGAAGGACAGAGAAATGGCCGATGAGGAGCAGAGGGTCAATTAGATCCAGCAGTGAGCAGTCTCATGCGGATGGAGGAAAATTAGCCATGTCTACACCGTCTGTGCACCGTCTACACACACACACACACACACACACACACACACACACACACACACACACACAAACACACATCTATCAGAACTCACATACTAAAAGCTGCTTTCAATTAGCAAGACATATAGCATGTGCAGAACACAGCAAGAGAGCAGAAATATAGATGCAGAACACTGCCTGACAGCGAATAGAGAAATCCATTGTTCCTGTTGCGGGAAGTGAAAACCAAAGTCCAAAGAGCTTTTCAAACATTATCAGGATACCTTTCTGTTCTCAAACAATTCTTTATTGGAGAAAACAAATCCTACTGAGTGAAAACATGACTTAAGAGCTCAGAGAACTCCGGGCGCCATAAACAAACCAAATCCAAACCATCATCAAACTAAATCCACCGTATCAAGTCCAAACAAACCTGACAAGCCCAACAATACAACATGTATTTGTGCTATCTGTCCACACACACACACACACACACACACACACACACACCAGCAGCTGCATTCTCGTCTGCTAAAACACACATACAGAAATACACATACATTCACACTTACTCACTAATTAAACCAATATTGGTGTAAATCAAACCAGAAGGCTCGTTTCGCGCCCACACTGTGTAAATGCTTCACTTATCTAAACAGTTTGGAATAACACACTTTACACACACTCACACAGCCCTGCCTTTATCTATTTCTGCTTTAAGGGTGTATTTAAACTGTCTAGGCCGTGACCAAACATCCACAAACTGCCATTTATTTAATGCTATCAATAATATCTGTGATTCCATTCCACACAGGATTCCTATTATAATTACTGTGAAACGAATCTGTTTTAAGGTTCTGATTTTGATGTTATAACAAAAATAGATCGGCATGCAATGAAGCGGCAGCTTACGTAAACATCGCTTTGCTCAATTCCCAGAAGCAAACATGTAAGGAAATCTCGGTTATTTACTAAAGAGGTATCCAATTTTGCTCCTGGAGGGTCAATGTCCTACAGGATTTAGCTTCAACCTACTTCCACACACCTGTCTGGTAGTTTCTAGTGATCCTGAAGACCTTCGAGCATGTTTCAACCAGCTCCCTAGATCCCTAGGCAATGTATAAGTATACTGTGTACACAATTTCAGGCACTGGTTCACTACACATTAGGATATAGTTTCTGACAATATGATAACGTGCTTGTGTTGTAAAATGTCACCTCTGTTTTTTTTACATACAGCAGCAGGACTGATGAATTTATGACATTATTTCAAACATAAATTTAATAGAAATGTTAGCTAGATTAAGTTCACTACTGTCTAGCAATGCTGAAATATAAATAACGGGCCAAGCCAAAAAATTACCTACACTGTAAATTTACGCACACTGTAAAATATTCTTTGGGGTTAAGTGTATAAAATGCACCAGAATGTCTGGTGAATAGGCCAAGGGTGATCCATTTTATTTTGGGTGAACTATAGAAAGTCTAATTAATTTACTGTCCATATAGCTGGATCATATACCACATATATATATATCATAAAATCAGATTAAATAAACGTACATGACATCCAAACATGAAGATTTTAAAATGCCCTTTATTTATGACCAAAAATTCCCTTAGCATAAGGGTTCAATAGATGTCAACAAAAATAGCTTACCAAAACCACATGGCCATTTTGGCATGTACTATCAAACTCTCTTGTAGCTTTAAGTATGCTGTACTAACTTTGTTATTTGCAATATCTGAAACAGTATCAAGATACAATCATTTTTGCGATATCAAATAAGCACAAGAACAAGTTGTTTCAAGGGCGTAAAATTGAAACGAGTGCACATGACTTTTGCAGATACACGACAGATGTTTTATAAATATTAAGAGGACAGTAAGTCTTAGGCTAGAAACAAATTTTAAACTAGTACGCAAACAAAAAACTAAAAATCTAAATTGCAGTTATACGTAAAGTTAGTGCGGCAGGAACAAACCTTATTCAGAAAGCTAGCTAACAGGTTGACAGTTTAGCTATGACTAACTTGTTCAGCAAAATTTTCTTCGTATTGTTTTTCCGCCGTGACAATAATTGACCTGAAAGAGAAAGACTTTATGCTAATGACAATAATAGCGCCCTTGTGGCAATGCTGAAAACACATTAGAAATAAGTTGTGTGACACATTACTGGAACATAATGACACTTGTAATCCAAGCCGAATGAACTATACAACAAATGTCACAACCAAATCCTTTGTTTTGCCTGACTGTTGTTAGTAGTTCAGACCGGAGAGTTTGAGTCAGACCTGTGCAAACATCACTGTTCCCAGCATTCTCCACTCGGACTGTTTGTTTTGGCCCCTTTCTGAAAGTTTTAACTCTATCTCTTATTCTTTCTCTCGTTTTTGCAGGACACCCTCACTCCTGAGGAAGGTGTGGACAAAAAGTGAATGGAAAGGGAGAGCAGACTAACAGAGAAAATTCCCTCCTCTGGCGGTTGATTTTTCAGTGAAAGGAGCTGGAGATTTAGAGTGCCTCGGAGCTCTCGTCTCTCACTCCTCCCGCATTTCGCTGCCTGTCTCTGAAGGGAAGGGTTAAATGATGGATGAGAGGAGAGAGAGACAGAAAACTGTTTGTTTGGCAGCTCAACAGGTTTATGAGGGCCTCAGAGTGATCCTTCACCTTTAGGTCTGTAAAATCAAGCTCACCTGATCTTCACCAATGAGGAGTGGCCTACAACTATGCAGAAAAGGAAACACAAACCCAGAGATGATGAGCTGACTCACTCTGAAGACAAATTTACAGGAGAACTTTAAGACGGATGGTGATTCAAACAATTCTACACATCACTAGCTATGTTTGCATCCAAAGATGCGAATTTAACTTATGCGCAAAACTGGAAAATTGCATAAAACATTTGTGAATAAAGTATTGTTTCAATTCAACGAGTCAAAGAAATCATCACTTCCTGATAAACTGGCACTAAATATCAAGAAAAGTAGGAGAAGCCACAAAATATAATAATTTTTCACTGCTAGTAGTTACACTATATTGCCAAAAGTATTGGGTTGCCCCCTTCTAATGAACAGGTTTGACTACTTTAGTAATTTCTATGAGTACAAATCTAATGTTAAAGCATATAATGATATTCTAGGAAATTGTGTGCTTCTAATATTATAGCAACAGTTTGGACAGGACCCTTTTCTATTCTAACATGACAATGCCTCTGTGTATAAGGCAAGGTTCAAAAAGAAAATGATTGATTCAGTCAGTGTGGAAGAACTTGACTGGTCTGCATAAAACAAAGTCCTAATCCCAGTTTAACACCTCTGGTGTGACTGTAAATGCAGACCTTGAGCCAAAAACTCATCACCAAACACCAATGACTTGTACATACACTATATAGACAAAAGTATTGGGACACCCCCCTCTTTAGAACAGAAAAATGCACTTCCAAATCTGTGGCAACAATGATGGGAACATAATTCACGTATTTAAAAATTGTATTTCCATCTCTGTTGCAACAGTTTTGGAAGTGTCTAAAATGACTGTACCCATATGTACAAGTCATTGGTGTTTGGTGATGAGTTTTTGGCTCAAGGTCACCAAATATAGCTCTAGTAAAGTAAATCCCTCCATTTGAACAAAAGAATAAATCAGTGCTCTGTGCTGCCTGGTCTTTACGTGAAACTTAGCCATTGATCTACATTGCACATGTGCATTGGATGGACCAACCTGAAAACTTGCATGACTGCAAATAACCGCTTGAGTGTTTTCCCAAGATGGCCACCAAAGAGAATTATTTTAGCCCTAAACAGGCCTGACACAAAAAAGCAAAAAGCAACACAACATTTTGTTGATCACTTGGTTTCTATTTCTGTGGAATCATGTTGTGCAGTCCTGCCATCACTGAAATCTAATTAGACTGAAGTAGTGCTCCTCGTGTACATTAAACATGGATAAGGAGAGACTGACTGTGGAACTTTAGAATCACATATTAAATGACAAATCCCACAAGTTAAAATGATATAAAAATGACATCTAAAGAAGCATCATGGAAGACACAGAAATATGTGTATCTAGTTTTAAACTCTTTAGTGCAGGGGTCTCCAGGGGTCTGCAGGGGGGACTTGGGGTGTTTGTGGGTTCACGCATTTTATTGTGGTTCACGCATTATATTGTGGTTTTTGAGTCACAGAGCAGATCATTTTTTTCAGATAAGCAAGAATATTTAAAGCACAGAGAATGACAATGCCATGAAGGGATTTTGCCATGGACTAATTTTATGTGTACGTACAGTATATGCAACTTCAACTCGGTATTTCCGCGCTGTCTGAAACACGTCTCTATGCTTGTGCGTGCTTTGATTGTGTGCGAGAACAGTAACGAATTGAACTCTCTTTTGTGGTTGTAAAATTGCCTGAACATGTAAATTGGCAAATTAATCTGCGAATTACATTTGTGCCGAATGGTAGGGTCTGGTCCGTACGTATCACGGATCAACTGCGATCCGGTTAACCCCTAATGTATGACAGATCAGAGCAATCTTTCATTAACTAATTTAACATGAAATCATCAAATTGCTACTCCATATCAATCGCATACAACGAAAATAATAACTAGATCAATCATTAATGCGCAATAAATAACAGAGTGTCATATCTATACACATTTTTCCCAGAACGTTCTTGCGACCCGGTAGCAACTCTTCCACGGCCCGGTGGTTGGAGACCTCTGCTTTAGTGTATTGCAAGTATAAGAGAGCAATCAAACAAAAGTTTCTGAGGTGCGTTTCCCAAAATTATCATTAGCTTACTGCAGTTGCAAGTCATTTCCAACAATTCATCATTTCCCAAAACCATAAATCCAACAAACATTCGCAAACAATGCATGAACGAGCAGTTGCGCACAACAGTGAAGTCAGGATATTTGTTAAATAATATGTTACATTTCAGTTTGTTTCTCACCAAACCCTATTGTATACCCCCAGAACACTTGAAATATATGGCACATGTTGCAAGGGACCACTCTGTGATACTTTTTCCTCTTTTTTAATAGCTTGATGTTGATCACCATATACCGCCATTACAGTATATGGACAGATGCACAGGACATTTTTTAACAAATCTCTTTTTGTGGCCTGAAAAAGAAAAAAAGGGCATACAGCACTAGAACAACACAAGGGTGAGTAAATAATGACATAATTTTTCATTTTTCTCTTTAATTTCTTAAATGATGCATTGTGCTATGGTGGTTAAGCAGCGATTTACGTCACTGTACAGGAAACAAGCTTGAGCAATTGTTTTTTTATTGAATGTATCACATCACACATTTTTGCATTTGGTGAAGAGATACAAATTGCTTATTGCTGGAATCTTGTCTTATTGTGCTTGTTTAGGGCAAGGTGCAAGTGTTGTGTACGATTTAAACTAAAGACATACAAATTTTGTTACTGTATTTGCACGTTACATTTATTTATATGACTAAAGCAACTTACAGGCATTCAAATATGTTTCAAATATTTCTTTGGCTTAAAAAGCCATGTAATTACACTGAAATTAAGGTAATTGAAAATCAGGTCAGATCCTCACAGGGTCAGGGGTCAGTGTAGGTTTGGAGATAAAAGTTTCAGATTCTGACCTCAAATCAGCTGCAGTGGCACAGAGGCAAATATGACATATGGACACTGTACTAAATCCCTTATAAACCAGATCAGCACTTATAGTTCCTGCTGTAGCATCAGTATGGCTGTATTTAATATCAATACTGTGAAGTTTCTGACAGTGGCTCTGCTATATTTACAGCCAAATTCCCATAAGGCCTGTGTCTCTGTGTGAGAATGTGTGTGTTTGTGTGTGTGTGAGAGAGAGGAAGAAGGACTCACCACTGAATGGAGTCATCCAGGATTACAGAAAGATGGCTCATTCTTTTGCAGACAGGACAGGAGGGAAAGCATAGGGGAATTTGCATAATCAGTGGTGGAAAATCCTGTAGAGACGGATCTGTCTGTGTAGGGCTACTGTCAGCTTGCAAGATAAACACATCAGGGAAATTAAACTTTACAGTTCTTCTGTTGAAGAAATTTCTGATTAGCTTTTTATAACTATAAAATGAAACCAATCATTTTCATTAGCTTTTTGCATTGATATAGTAGAGCTATGCTATCAACAATATCAGTCTCCATGGCTACAAGCTTCCAATGTTTGGTTTACATCAGAGAGCCTTATGGAATGCTTGAATAAACTTTTTCAACCTGGTTGAAAGTCAATCTTAAATACTTATTTCCAGGGGTGTAAAAAGTATACAAAATGTCAGTATGTCAGTAGCTACACTGTATCTAACCAAAAATGCTTCATTACAATAAAGTTTTCACATAAATTGCACTTACGTATTCAAAGTAAAGAGCAAATGTATTCTTAGCTTTTGAAATTGACTGATGAAAGATAGTGTGGATTTTTTTTTCATTAATATAATCTTAAAATAAACACTTTTTCTGAGTATCATGGCTATATAGAGCTCGAACACACCAGATGTTAAAATAAAATACTCTTTTAGTGCTGAATTCCAATGCATTTGCATTTGAGTATTTTTGTGGATAGACACTGTCAACATTGTTCATCTTCATCTATAATTGAGTAATATTGCTTTGGGTCAAAAGCTCTGTGTTGTGGTGACTGAGGTCTATTCACCAGGACAAATTACCATAGTTTGGACCAGTTATATTTGACATTTAAATGGATTTTATTGGTCATAAATTTGAAAAACTTGGCTTGTTAACTTGGTAAGATGGACAAAAAGAAGAAAGATTTTGATGACCTGTGAAATGCTATTTTAGGTCAGTTTTATACAAGTACTCAAGTTACAAAAATTGACACTAACATAGTGGTAAACATTAGTATTTAACTGAATATTTACTAGACTAAAAGAAAAAAAAGTAAAATGCCATACAGGGACTAAATATTATATATATATATATATATATATATATATATATATATATATATATAAAGGCTTTTTGAAACAGGTCATATTAAAATACATTTAAACCACTGTTACTTTACACCATTTGCAATTGTTAATTTATTAGGCGAGAGAAAGACTTGACTCTTCACCTGTTATTTAAGCAGACCTCTTTGTAACATCGTAAAACTGTTAATATAACCATAAAAGTTAATTATTTATTGCATTGTAAAGTAGTTGGGTAACACACTGTAAATTACCTTAATAATCTTTACAATGATCCAAATCAAACACAAACATGAACTGATCAGGATCTTTTTTCCATTGTAAAGTTCACTTATAATAAAAAAATATAAGTACACTGACATACAGTTGTGTGAAATGAGTGTGCAGACACAAATTCACTGAAGAATATAATCCAAAGCACAAACAGATAGTCTATATATTATTGGTATAGTTGCTTTTTCTTCTGATCCACATGCCTGTAATCTGGAAAATATGTACACATCATGGAACTGGGACATGAATTTGAGGGGGGAAAAAAATGTCCCAAGAGGGTACAGCACATTGCCATCTCACTTCAGAACACCACCACATCCCACACATGTAATGTTGATCATTGAGACTTTGGACAAGCGCCAAGGTCTCGCAAACCTGACACTCTTTATGCAGTATGCTCACAGATGAGTGTGTGCATGAAATGAAATATGAGTAATGTGAATATGCAGCAACGTGTCTCAAGTTATACCATACGCCATCCACAAAAACAGCAAATCCACCATCCGTTTCTTGATGCTTCTGCACTTATTAACACAACACACACCCAGCAGCTGTTAAACACCAGTCCCCACAAACCATAGTAAATCTTTCAAATTCAAAACTTCAGATCCATTTTTAAAAACACTCAAAAAGAACATTACACAATGTAAAAACAGTCCGCTTCCATAAATAAACAGAACAACAAAATAAACACACAAACACATTGGAGCCGCTGTGACAGACATGAGTTTTCTCAATATTAATAAACTATTGTGACTGTGACGTTTGGTCTGGTTTCAACCACCCACATGGACCCCCTCTCAACAGGGACCACCAAGACAGAGCAAAACCACCTGCTCCACTAACACAAACACACACATACCTTAGGGTGGCCACTTTCACCACATCCACCTCGCCATTTACACACCAATATTGACACATAGAACATTCCAGTTAAAAACAGCAAATAACACACACACACACACTTTTTGCCACAGTTTTATATTACAACATAAAAATGTTGGGCTACTTTGAAACTGAACAAGCTTTGATAGTTAAACTGCATTTATTGCTTGTGTTGTGCTGAAAATCATTTATCTACTTTGGTCTTCCCAATCAAAAATGACCAGCCTTTTAAAAAATTGATTGTTATGCTATATTATGACCAAACCTTGAATTCAATCTTTTTGCCAACTTGTATTTTGGAAGGGATTGTAGGCCTCATTGATCTAAGTTTGTTTTTTCAGTTTTTGAGTGAAAAAAAAAAGAAAAAAAAGATCAATTTACATTGAATAAAAACACTTCTAATAATCATTTTTAGGTTTTATTGAGGTTTTGTGGAATGGTTAGGTTTAAGGTTGGGTTTAGGTCACCATTATAGTGTAATTACATACATTATTAGAGATGTATTTACATACAGACATTTTTAAATATAAGAACAAAGTGAGAACATGATGCACACAGTAAGTGCATTAAATCAAATAATGTAAATATTAGTACATAGTATTGAAATACATTTAATATAAAGTAGGTCTCAAAAAAAGATACCATGGAGTGATAGAAGATATGTGAAGCACAGTTCATTAAATGTGCAGTTTAACCAAAAATATATATTAAAAAAAATGATATGTGATATGACAGTGAGAGTGAATGTATGTGTGAAAGAGAAAGCTGTGTGCACAGGAAGAGCTTGTGTCCTGCACTCCAACTCTGTTCTGTTTACAGGCAGGAAATGTTTGTTCTGTGAAAGGGAAGGAAGCACCTCACTTAGTAAACACAGCACATAACATCATTTGCCTTGACAGCCTCATATACACACTCTTTTGCCTCAAAGAGGAAGTGATTGGTATCACACTTCTGTTTCTTCAGAAGAGCCGTCAGTACGAGATTCATCATCCAGACGTTCAATAATTCACGTCATTCAAATCATTCCAGCTTGAGTTCTGACCCTGCAGTTTTCAATTAACCATCACAGACATTCAAAGCAGCTTGACTCTTGATCACAGCGGTAGTATGCGGAACCGTACATGTTTGTTAGTACACAATCTGCTTAATCAGAATCAGTTACAAACAAACAATGCAACAAACAAACCATGCTATGTCTTTATTGAACACTGTGTGCAAACATTCACAGTGCAGGGTGAAAAAATGTGAATCCTTAGGATAATGATGTCTCAGAAAGCTAACTGGAGTCAGGCGCCATGCAGCTAACACAGAGTCCAATCAATGACACGAGATTGGAGGTTTGGGCAGAGTTACAATGAGTATATTGACAAGACGCATTACCTGCAAACCATGGTTCAAGCCATTCAGACAAATCCAATGTCTTCACATTCTTATTCCGCAACAGTATTTCAAACAAATAACTGAAAGCAGCAGAATCCAGTAGGTACACTCCAAGAGATCTGCCTTCTTGCAGAGTTCAGTTCCAGCCCTTCTCCAGCACACTTGTCTGTAATTATTAAGTGCTCCTGAAGATCTGAATGAGCTGGTTAAGTTGTGTTTTATCAGGGTTACACTCTTAACAATAAAGATTCTCTACTGGCATCAATGCTTCTATAGGCGCTTTCACACCGGAGGAACCTTTTCATAGTTCCTTGAAGTATTGGCGGAAATTCCCACTTTTTGGCGTGTTCGCGCCACAGGAGCTACGAACGTATTTAGTTCTAGGAACTCCATTTGTGGGAAATAAAGTAGCTCCTACTTCAGAGTAGGGTCTAAAACAGTTCTATAGGAACTACCAGTGACGTAAATGTACAAATATTTACTCCACAAACATAGAAAACAGTGATAAAGAAATTTACCTGTTGTCTGCAGGGTTGTGTTCTTTTCTCAGCCTTGATGATACATTTACGTCACTGGTAGTTCCTATAGAACTGTTTTAGACCTTACTCTGAAGTAGGAGCTACTTTATTTTCCACAAACGGAGTTCCTAGAACTAAATACGTTCCTAGTTCCTGTGGTGCGAACACGCCAAAAAGCGGGAATTTCCGCCAATAGTTCAAGGAACTATGAAAAGGTTCCTCCAGTGTGAAAGCGCCTAGTTGTCGTTGGAGATTTAGTCAGATTTTCATGCTCTTTCAATCTCGTAAATTGTGCATTTTAAATTACATCTCCGTTTTCACGAAACCCATGACAAGAAGAACCAGACGTGCTTCATAATCACATTCTGTTTTTGGTTCATTTAGATGTCTTTGGCCTGTTTTCCATAGTTTGCTTGGAAGTGGATTGAGACCCCTTGAAAAGGTGCACACCAAGGTTTGGAGGCAGCGTTCAGACACCTATTCAAATAATTTAATCACACCAGAAGTGTGTATGAACACACACTTAGATTCTAAAATATTCTTCACACATAGAAAAAACCCCCGGTTCTTTTAAGAATTGCTCACTGAAAGGTTCCTTGGGGAACCAAAAAATGGTTCTCCTATGGCATTGCTGTGAAATCCCCCTTTTGGAACCTTTATTTTTAAGAATGTAGAGCTTAACTTTGCAGGAAAGTAAATCTCCAGGATCAGGATTGGCCACCCTGCCATGGAAGAACCATTTAGGGCTCACCAAAGAAACTTTCATCAAACAATTCTTAAAAGAACCAACACTTTTCCGAAAATTAAGAAACCTTTGTGTAATTAAAAGTTTCCTTGGATGTTAAAGGCTCTTCACGGAATCACAGAAGACAATAAAGAACCTTTATTTTTAAAAGCATATAGGAAGCTATCATAAAGAAGCAGACGAGACCTCTTCATAATTAAAAAATCAATAGCGAATTGAACTTTCCACTGGGGGTTAATAAAGCCTAGTTTCACGTCAATGTCAAGCAAACCTCTGCAGCGCACACACATTGTGCTTCAGCCTACAGCCAGATCACAAAACACATCCACTGTGTCCAAAACAAGGTCAAGTCCAAATGTCCCAGAGTCCACGATAAGACCAAGACCATGAAAATATGGACTCAGACTCCAGACAGAATACTACATTAATGCTAAGACTGTGAACACAAGGAGAATCACCATCTGAAAATTCAGGAAATATACTACAAATGAAATTCAGAATCTGTCATGTTAAAGCTTTTTGCGATGCACTCAAGAAAAGGATAAATATATCACAGTTTATCTCAACACTCAAAACAAAATGGAATCCAAACGCATCAAAATCAATCAATCAATCAATCAATCAATCATGCTTCATTGGGTTTGATGTTATACTCACTGGCTGGTGAAGGTGTGCTGTATCCACTGAGGGGTAGGGTGGGCAGAGAGGGAGGTGAAAGCCCCCCCAGTATGTGCGGGAAGAAATAGGAATAGTGGGCCATTGGGAAGCCATTGAGGTGTGGGCTGGGGTTGCCCTTACCAGACATGGCTGCCGCTAGAGTTAGCCCACAATCACACGGAAGAATCCAAAACGACGTTCAAATTAGATGCTTTCCGGGGATTATTTATCCATAAGAGTGTTCAGAAGAGGGAGTGGATGCGCTTATTCCGTTTGACACTGGTAAAAAATGGTGTGTCTAAACAAATGAATGGAGGAGTGACTCTCTTTTGCTGCCAAGGGGTTTTCTGTAGGGGTTGTTTCCCATATCACACAGGCCTATTGAGTTCATTTCCAAAAAGATTTGATTCCACTTAATCAATCCAAGAGTCTGCATTTGTGATGTGCTCCACTTTCCTCTTCAATTAGAATTCCTACAGGTTAAAAAAGAGAGAGTGAGATTAATTGCAAGTAAAATATGTAGAATGTTTTTGTACAAAGTACAAAGTAGTTGGACATCAGTGAGCTGAAAATATAAAAACATATATTTTTCTCTCTCTCTCAGAGAAAGCTATCATTTGAAATAAACTGATCGTTTTGCATACTTTTATAGTGTTTTTCTGACAGAAAAAAAAACAGCATATGGGTTTGCAGACGGGGTTCATTGTTTATACATACACCTAACTTTTTTTGTACCTTTGTGTAGATACTGAAATATTCAATATGGATGTATTGACAGCATCTACATGTAAGTAGTTTTAGGTGTTCTTGTTACAGTGTAATTATACATTTATTACATTTACTATATGGTTAGGATTAGGATTAGGGTTTGTTTTAGGGTTAAATTGCATGTAATTATGCATAATTTATTGTTATTATAATAGTAAGTATATGTAACACATGTAGCAAGGACACCTTCAAATAAAGTGTTACCCAGTTTTACATACTTACAAGCTTTAGAAACTTAAAATATACACAAATTCTTTGTATCATAAATATATTTTTATAGATTTGAATACATTTTTTTATCTATGTACATTTTATAGATGTTTTACGTCCCTATACCCTATCCCCAAAACTAAACAAAGGATCTAATAAAATCTACGAGAATCGATGAGAATCGATGTGTACGATGCCGTCAGAGCACTGAGTGTTGCAGTGACTCCATAAGAAAGAACATTTCTCTTCAGAACATTTCATAAGAGTGCTTACGCCAATCTCACCCTCACACACACAACATGTCCAAAGGACACAGAGTCATCTGTTCCTCTTTATGTTGGCCAGGCGTGGTCATATATATTTCATCAATCTGAGAGCCTGTTTATAGGCTGTTAATAGGCCTGTCTTTTTTTATGTGGGAACTACTCTGTCATTACACACAAAATGTGGCCATATACCTGTGCTGTGACGTTAAGGATGTAGTTTTACCACTAGTCAAAAAACTCCACAGCTCCACAAACTTGTAATTACATAAAACGGAAAGATTCATAATTTGTAATCAGTAAGTATATTCTAAAAAAAGGAATACTCAAACTTTTTTGTCAGCCGAGCAACTTTTGACCTAAGATCAATGTAATTATAAAATAAAACTAAAACTAAAACCATAAAAACATGTTACTAGAAATCAACTTTAACTGAAATAAAATTTTAAGTAAGTGTGAGAGTTTACATCTTTATTTTAGAATTATTTATTCATTAAACATTTTTATTATTTTTTGAACTAACACAGTCTCATCCCAATTCGTCACATATTGACGCTTTGGACCAAGCGTCGCTTTTTGACGTTCAGGGTACCCCTTTAGCGTCACTTTTCAACGCGAAGGGTCCTTGATGCTCAAGATAGCCCTTTAACGTCGCTTTTCGACGTGATGGATCTGCCTGCAATATCTTGCGTTTTGTTCACAGATGGTAGGTTTAGGGGCAGGGGTTGGGTTATGTGCTCATAAATGTGTAAATAAAGTAATATAAATACAACTGTTTTGACTGTTTACATTGAAAAATCACGCCGCTAAGTGTTTCCTATTTAAAACAATGGACGACCCTGCACGTCGAAAAGTGACGCTAAAGGGGTACCCTGAACGTCAAAAAGCGACGCTTGGTCCAAAGCGTCAATGACTGGTCCTATATTTTTTGAATGAGAAATAATTAAGCTATATTTATATGAATAAGGCCGTATGTCGAGTTGATGTAAGTTGATATAAGTGATGTAACACAGCAAAAGCCAGAAATGTAATTAAAATAACACCGACAGACCTTGAGACTGTAAAAGCATCCAAATTGTGTCTACAGGGAACTATCCACTCACACACCACATGTATACACAGTTACATGCAAACTTGTATTTCATTCATTTTGGCACTGCTGAAGCCTTTCATACGGTGGCCGAGAAGTGCAAAACAAATCACAATTCTGAAAAAAAAACAAAAAACAAATTACAAACGCAAATGCAAATCTAAAAAACAAAATAACAATTCCGAAAACATTATAACAAGTCAGAAAACACAACGACAAATCCGAAAACAAAATAACAAGTCAGAAAACAGAATGACAAATCAGACAAACCGGAAGAGGTAGTATAGTTTGAGACAGTGCCGTTGGTTTGAGAATAGATTACTCACCACTGACTGGACGAGACATCTGTCAATCAAGGTACAGGAAGAACAGTAGACTAGCTGTAGAAAGTTCAGAGATGTTTAGTTCAGTTTAAATGTATTGTATGAATTGCCCTTACTATGGAATAAAAATATGCATGTACATTTAAAACACTGTTCTCTGTATTATATTACCTTTGAATCAGAATACAAAAACTAGTTAATGCTATAATGCGAGGGTGTTTCTAATACAGCGTCTATGGGAGTAACGGTAAATTTGACATAGTTCTTTCTTCTGACTGCCCTGCTGAAAAAACCAGCATATGCTGGTTAGGTATGTTTTGATGCTGGGATGCTGGTTTATGCTGGTCCTTTGCTGGTTTATGCGGGTCCTTTGCTGGTTTATGCTGGTCCTTTGCTGGTTTATGCTGGTATTTTGCTGGTTTATGCTGGTCCTTTGCTGGTCATGTGCTGGCCCTATGCTGGTCCGACCATCTTAAGACCAGCAAAGGACCAGCATAAACCAGCAAAATACCAGCATAAACCAGCAAAGGACCAGCATAAACCAGCAAAGGACCAGCATAAACCAGCATCCCAGCTTCAAAACATACCTAACCAGCATATGCTGGTTTGTTCAGCAGGGTGCCGTTATCAGTATCTCTAATTTTTTTCTTTCTTCTTTTGATAAGTCGTGAAAACACTATCGTGGGTTTTTCTTTTGATATTTGAGCAAATGGGAATGCAAATAAAAAAAAAAAAAGCAAAAAACAGGCTGAGGTGTGTTAAATTGGGATTTTTTTTATGTGGGGTGGAGAGAATTTAAAAGGGAGATTATAAATATGAAATATTAAGAGTTAACAGTCTTTTTATTAGGAAAATTAAACGAATTTACTTACATCCAACAGCATGAAGACAGTTCAAATGTAGAAAACTGACTTATTGAAAATGCAAATTGATTCTCTGCCAGTAGGAGGCGCTTTTGGAACGGTTTCCCTTGCTACTGCTGTACACAAAAGCTGCGCGGCTCTCATAAACGCTACTTTATCAGGCAGTATTCAGGCATTATAATTTAGATGAGATGAAAATGACATCGAACGTTTGAGAAACGCGCCCTTTTAAACAGCTAGTCTACTGTTCTTCCTGTACCTTGATTGACAGATGTCTTGTCCAGTCAGCGGTGAGTAATCTATTCTTAAACCAATGGCGCTGTCTCAAACCCACCTCTTCCAGCTTGTCTGATTTGTCGTTGTGTTTTCTGACTTATTTTGTTTTCGGATTTGTGGTTGTGTTTTCTGATTTATTTTGTTATCGGATTTGTCGTTGTGTTTTCTGACTTGTTATAATGTTTTCAGAATTGCTGTTGTGTTTTTTGAATTGTTATTTTGTTATTTAGATTTGCATTTGTAATTTGTTATTTTGTTTTCAGAATTGTGATTTGTTTTGCACTTCTCTGCCACCATACTTTCAGATCAGAGCCAAGGACACAGTCTGTGCACACACACACACGCACACACACACACAAAACACTGTGAGCTATGTTTAGCACTCAGCCAGAATCCTGGACACATAGCATATCATGAAGTTAAGACCAAATAAACAAATATGAGTCATCTGCTTCTATATAGATTGCACGTTTCTGCACTCCAGCATTTGTGTGTATTTGTGCTTGTTAATATAATCACTGAAAGTGCCTATGAGACAGGAAGTGCGAATATAGAGCAGTGTGAAATCTGGATGCTCTGCCAACATCTTCAACACACACACACACACACACACACACACCGCCCTCTAGGCACTCCTGCTTGTCAGATGAGAAGGACCCCTTGACATTTGTGCCTCTATTAGAAAGGTCAACCTTTAATTACGGGAAATGCCAGCGCGCGTGCACCTGCAGAAATACACTCGACATGATTTGTGATGTGTGTGCGTGGTCGCAGCAGGATCCCTAGTCATCTAGAGGCAACCTTGGTACTGATACACTAAAGAGAGCCTTATTCAACTTATTCACCTCTCTTGTCCAGGTAAATAGTGCTGAATTCAGCAATTCCAAATTTGGCAGCTCTGGACTGCATTCATCAGTATCACATGGAATTCAGTGGCTTTGAACCAAATTTAGCAGTACTAGACAACATTCAACATCTCAGGACCACATACAGAAGGTCTGGACTGAATTCAGTAACACCAGATTGAATTTAGCAGCTCTGGACAAAATTCAGCATTATATATTAATAAGAAGCTTTCAGCATCACTGTCTCCTGTTCATATACTACTGAGCAAGAGTTTGGGCTCAGTAAAGTTTATTTGTTTATTTTTTTAAAGAAATTAATATTTATAATACCTTTAATAATTAATACTTTTTAGTTATAATAATACTTCAGTAAAGAATTAATTTGATAAAAAGTGACAGTAAAGACAATAATAATAATAATAATAAATGTTTCTTGAGCACCAAATCAACATATTAGAATGACTTCTGAAGAGTCATGTGACACTGAAAACTAGAGTAATTACTGCTGAAATTCAGCTTTGCCATGGTATGAATAAATGAAATTAAAATATATTAAAATAGAAAACTGTTATTTTAAATTATAATAATATTTCAAAATATTACTGTTTTTACTATATTTTTGATTAAATAAATGCAGCCTTAATAAGCAAAGGAAACTTATTTCAAAAACATTAAAAAAAATACAGACTTCAAACCTTTGAATCATACTGTGAAATATTATCATGCATTCAACACAAATATCAAAAACATTAATTTTTAATGCAAATAAATAATGGAATCAAGAAGTAAGAACAGCAACAGTATATATAAAAGTAAATAATAATAATTAAACAGGTATAAACAGCAATATTATAACACGCACTCACACACAAATACATAACTATGTAGGTCACTTTGACTAATTATGTCTTTATTTTTCTTTGTGTGTCCTTCATCATTCTTTCAAGCACTTTCTTTATTGAAACAGTGAAATGCCAATCAGGCTTTCAAAAACGGATTTCTGCTGCCTGCCTTACTGTACACACAATGACACAGAGAGCTTTTGACTTGAAGTCTTGTGTTGTCACACAGATCACATATTGTACTCATTTGAAAAGGTCAGTGTTTGCGATAGAGGCAGGAAATGTAATCACACACACACACACACACACGCACACACTAACAGGACAAGGTACAGGGTATCAAATGCTCTCCGATATTTACCCCTCCACCTTATTGAGTGTGTTACTGTGTGTGTGTTAAAACATGCTGGGTTGGCGTGGCTATTGACACAGTTGGCTGAACGGAAAATATTGCTTAACATGAAATCTTAGGAAATCTGTGAGGTGAAAATGAGGATACAGCGAAAAGAAAGCAAACAGAGATAAAGAAAGAGCAAACCGTGTCTGTTTCTCTCAGGCACCCACTCATACAGACTCCATACAGTATAAATTCACTACAAATGCACATCAAACTTTATATTTGAAAATGCCACTGTATTTACAATTTTACTAATATATTATTGCATTTTCTGAAAAATGTAACCAGTGCTTTCCTGGTATTAAAGCTTTATAAGTTGCAAAATTAGCCAAGGTAAAAACCACGGGCATCAATTGCGATGTCCGATGGCTGTAAACAGTGAGAGATGTTGTGGCAGGTGCGTGAAGTTCAGGTGCCACTGAACGTGCTATTTTATGGATTAAAAATAAAAGAGTAATAAAATATAAGGTAAGGTAGTAAATAAGTGTAGAATAGCACTGTCTGTTTGCTTATGTGCATCAATCGGAGTGTAAACGGTGAGAGATGCTCAGGCAGCGTTTGGTTAACGGTGAATATTGTCCTATCGTGCGTCCTGTTGCCGAGTCCCGCCTTGATGTAATGATTGACAGGTAGGTGGCGTGCTCGGCTCGGAATGCATTTTCAAATCCACCATGACTTAAACTGTATTTGTTGCGGGTTGTATGAAAATGCAGTTGAAATGTCATATATGTAAGTGCAAGTGTTTATTAATCAATAATATGCCCATGTATTCATAATTTTTGTGAGAAGGAATAAAACTTGTTGGTGTTTTACTGCATGCCACTACCTTCATTTCAACTAGAAACTGCAGTGAATCGTACAGTATGTAGAGGTACATTTTTGGAGTTTTGCAAGAGTCTTTTTCCAATGAGCCTGTTGAGGGCACACGCATACACCACATAGATGGTCTGGAAGCAGAAGATATGTTGTGTTTTTGTCTGGAAGTGATAAAGATGATGTTTTTCAGCTGAGCAATAGGGCACTGACCTGCGGTACACATACGCACTCTTCCAGGAAAAGAAGTGGGAAGGCGTATCCACAGTCCATCATAGTCTTAAGACGAGGCCCATTTTGTTAATGAAAAACATGTTTTAGTAAGACCCCCATCACCATCACACATGCAAGTATTCCTTTTAACAATAATACACAAGTACAGTCAACCTCTAAATGTCCACTAATTGTGTCATATATAACTTTTGATTTGTTTTAATAAACCATCACCACTACCAGCGTCAACTGATTAATTTAAATCTATTAACATGGAGGGCAAATGCTTTTATAACCGTTATGACTGTTCCCAGAACATACTGTATTCCATGTCAAGTAAAAGATGAACTAAGTGTCTAAATGTACAGTTCATATTATCATTAAATAGCCCACATAGTACCTAATGTGTGTAAGACTCCATTTTTCCCATATCCCCAGGGCTCTAAGAGGGGACTATTGATTAGCTAATTGATTGATTCTTATCTGTAAGATGTTGATTCAATAATATTGTTGCTCTTAAAATACACACACACACACACACACACGCACACATACACACACACCTTGTGTGTTTAGCAGCACGCTATATGCTACACTACAGGGCTTTTTATACCTCCTAAAAATATGCATCAGTAATGCATGTCCTGTGACCATCTGTAAACTCCTTGTGTAAGACATCAAGCATCAAGTTTGTTCTCTAAAATGTGTAAAAATGACACACTAATGTGCAGCTGTTCTGAGAAACAGGAAGTACTATAGTACTATGTGCAACCAATAATGATTCAACTTCATATCGTACAGTTTGCCAAATCACAAAATTCATTGTGGGAAACAGCACCACAACACTACCTGCATGGTGCACATTTTGGTCAAATTAAATAAATGTGTCATGAGGCTTATGATATTGTTCATTCAGGCAACAGATATGGAGACCTGTGTGTGTATTTTGGTTTGTTTACACTAGTATCTTAAGACACACAGTGGAGCACTGCCAGACAGGAAGAGGTCCAGCACTGGGGAGTCCTGTTTACATTGTGTGTGTGTGTGTGTGTGTGTGTGTGTGAGAGAGAGAGAGAGAGAGAGAGAGAGAGAGAGAGAGAGAAATAAGCCAAAGAAAGAAGACAAAGAAAGAGACAATAGTGAACAGAAGACAAGGGAAACTTCAGAGTCTTAGATCACCAATTTACCCTGAAGCATTTGCTCTATTATATTATCTTGGTATATTTCACACTTGGTTGAATTGCAACATAGGCTCATTGGAAAAACATGCCTCCACTGTACCTATATTTCTATAAATATCCAAAAATGCATTTAGAATACAATGCAGTTTCCAGCTAAAACGAATACCAGTGGCAGTAAAACGCCAACAACTTAATCCTTTCCACATAAATTATGATCACAGGGCAAGTTATCAATTAAAAAAGAATTATTTTTTAATGGTTCCTTGCATAATACTATGTTATGACCATAAACACTTTTACCATAGTGCATGATATAAACTAGTATATTTAGACATTTGCATCACATAACTAGCTCCACATGTATGGCTTTTCTGATGTAGTAAACTTGCTTGGTATCTCACCTGGTACAGTTTGTGTTGGCGGTATTTTATTTTCAAACACTATAGAGAATGAACCTTTTAGCACCAATCACTGAACATTTAATTTCCGAATTGATGTTTAACAACCATTTTTATAAAATGTTGCCAGATTCATGGTTTCATCTGTTCATCTGTTTTGGATTAACTGAATGTGTTTTAGCAAGACTCACTGGACATTTCACTTTGAAAGTGTCACAAAATGTGCAAAAAGCAGCTTAGTATTATTTTGCAGAAATGTTGCCACAGGTACATTTTTGAAATCTTCCAGTATCTTTGCTTTAAATTCCATAACAAGCACTCGTAACCCAAGATCATATGATCACAAATGGAAATCATTTTCTTGAAGTGACCATTGCTGTTCCCTCCTTTAACAGACTTTTGAAAGTGCCCTTCATGAAGGATTCAGCTGTTTACTTTCATTTGGAATGTCTCTAAAAAAGCAGTTTGGAATTCACACTATATATATATATATATATATATATATATATATATAGTCAGGTCCATGTAAATTTGGACACAGGCACAATTTTTATTATTTTAGTTGTTGACCACAATATCTTCAAGTTAAAGTTATATAATGAATATGGGCTTAAAGTGCACACTCTGAGCTTTAATTTAAGGGTATTCTCATCAAAATTGGAGGAACTGTTAAAGAATTACTTTTATATGTACATCCTCCCCTTTTTCAGGAGTTCATAAGTAATTGGACAGTTGACACAAAAGCTGTTTCATGGACAGTTGTGGGCTATTCCTTCATTTTTTCTACATCAGTTAAGCAGGTAAAAGGTCTGAAGTTGATTCTAAGTGTGCCATTTGTATTTGGAAGCTGTTGCTCTTAACCCACATCATGCAGTCAAAGGAGCTCTGCATGCAAGTGAAACAGACAATTATTAGGTTTCAGAAACAAAAGAAATCCATCAGAGAGATAGCAGAAACATTAGGATCGGCCAAATCAACAGTTTAGTACATTCTGAGAAAAAAAGAACACACTGGTGAGCTCAGCAACATAAAAAGGCCTGGACGTTCACAGAGGACAACAGTGGTGGATGATTGGATGATCCTCTCCATGTAAAGAAAAACCGTTTCACAACATCCAGCCAAGTGAAGAACACTCTCCAGGAGGTAAGCGTCTCACTGTCAAAGTCTACAATCAAGAGAAGACTTCACCAGAGCAAATGCAGAGAGTTCATCACACTGTGCAAACAAGGCCAGATTAGACTTTGCCAAAAAACATTGAAAAAAACCTGTCCACTTCTGGAAAAGCATTCTTTGGATGGCTGCAATTAAGATCAGCCTGTACCAGAATGACGGGAAGAAAAAAGTATGGAGAAGGCTTGGAACAGCTCATGATCCAAAGCATACAACATAATCTGTGAAACATGGTGGAGCAGTGTGATGGCATGAGCATGCATGGCTTCCAGTGGCACTGGGTTACCGGTGTTTAGGGATGATGTGACAGAGGACAGAAGCAGCCGGAAGAATTCTGAAGTGTATGAGATATACTCTCTGCCCAGATTCAGTCAAATGGAGCAAAGTTGATTAAGTGGCGCTTCATAGTACAAATGGACAGTGACCCAAAACATACAGCAAAAGCAACCCAGGAGTTTTTGAAGGTAAAAAAAGTGGAATGGAAAAGTGGAAAATTCTGCAATGGCCAACTCAATCTCCTGATTTCAACCTGATTGAGCATGCATTTCACTTGCTGAAGACAAAACTAAAGGCAGAAAGACCCACAAACAAAGAACAACTGAAGTCAACTGAACAACTGAAGTAAAGGCCTGGCAAAGCATCACAAAGGAGGAAACCCAGTCTCTGGTGATGTACAAGAGTTCCAGACTTAAGGGAGTCATACAGTCATACTCTGTAAGGCATACAGAGCCAAAATTATTAAAATTGTGTCAGTGTCCAAATATATACAGTATGGACCTGATTGTATATATATATATATATATATATATATATATATATATATATATATATATATGTATATATTTACTAGGACTAGATGTTAAAATCCCTTGACATTCAGCAAGCACTGTTGTTGGAGATGTCCTCTTGGTTGGTGTTGGACTGGGGGATGACCGCCTGGTGCCTCCAGTACGACACCTCATCAGTTGTGCACCCCGGCCTCATTGGGTGTTTCGGCCTTTATCACAATACACCCTCGCCCGAGGCTGGCCCACCACAGGCTGATCAGACCTGGGTGTGTGTCGCACCGGGGCTCCATGAGGTCACTTGGGAGCCCATACAGCCTCCTTCCGCTTCAGCCACAGCCAGTAACTGCTTCTTTCGGTAGCAGTTGCAAGGTCTTTGATGGTCTTACGCTGAGCCTGTCCTCTGATTCCAACCTCCTTTAGTAGCCTTGTGGTGGAACTAGCTACAAAGCCCCTGCAGCCCACTTCCACTGGACGCACATTTACCTTCCATCCCCGGTCCTCTGCTTCGGCAGCCAAATCTGCATATCGCAATCTTTTCCTTTCAAACGCCTCACCGATAGCTTCCTCCCACGGGACTGTCAGTTCCACTATAAAGACATGTCGACAGGATTTGGACCAGAGGACTAGGTCTGGGCGCAGGTTGGTCGCTGCAATTTCGGGTGGGAAGGTGAGCCTCTGATTTAAGTCTACCCGCATTTCCCAGTCCCGGGCTGCGTTCAGTGGGCATGAGTCTGTAGGCGATCGATTGATCGAAGGTTTCTCCCCTTCCCGGACGAAGGATGTTGGTTGGCGGCAGGTAGTCTGGGCTTCCAGGGGCATGGCATTAACGGTCACCCTCTTACTCTCCAGTGTTATATATATATATGGGTCATTCCTGGGATTCGGTAATATTTCAAAGTGGTGGTTTACCAAAGTGAAGCTTTTCACAATACTTTGGTATGCTCATTATAATGAACAAAATAATTATTGAATTGTAATAATTTTTATTTCTGTGTAAAATCCTTTTTAATTTTTAAACCAATCCCATTTTGTCTGTTACGGGGCTGAGAAAAAAAGGTGTCTAAATCTGAAATAAAACAAACAAACAAACAACTGAAAATAATAAAAGGTTTTTTAATGTCTGAGGTGGGAAAATATGATTTTTTTGGAGATTTGATATGTGCCTAATGATGTGGAGTATTTAGAAAATGATTCATATGTAGCTGAAAAAACGTATAGTCCAGAATCCCAAGAATGACCCAAATATATATCCACCAACCACTAAAATGTTACTATGTGACTACTATAATCCTAGAGATTTTACAGAAGGTTAGACTAATACACACACACAGAAAATATTGTTAAGCCTCATCTTGACCTCTGGCTTCTCCCCTCAGTTAATCTGGTTGGTCCACGATGACCTCGTTGATGTGGTCCCTCCCCCAGCATAAGCAGAACGGTTACGTTTCTGATTAAATCAATCAATCAAAGGATGTCTCTTCCCAGTTCCTCACCCATCATCCCTACTCATCCATACAGTGCGCTGATGATAGCAGCCATTACGGCAGATTGCAGGTCAAACTCCTCTGGTGACGGCTGCGTCTCATTAGTCGCTCACACTCTGGGAGGAACGTGATTAAATGTGATGGTCGCAGCTCACGGCCCGTGACTTATACGAGGGATCACGAGTGGGGATGTTTGTTTGGGTTTCATATTTTGACACAGGTTCACACCAGAGGGACGGGAGAACCTTGATCCTCACCTTTCACCTCCTGTGCAAAACTCAGATAATTAGTTTATCAGACAAAAACTATTTAACCAGTAGAACAATTTTTAGCATGCTCATGTTTGTTAATTGGTAATGCTAATTTATGAAACAAAGAGCTTCAGCTCTGAAATGTGTTTGGATGAGCCAAGTCATTGTGAAGTAGCTAAACTAATATAAACTAATTTCTAACATGCCTAGTCTATCAGCTATTAGATGCGGGTATGCTAATTAACTACATTTCTTGCCAGAATTTGTCATACTGGTTTATTAAAAAGAGGTGGTCTATTTCAAATTAACATATTTTTGCCTGACTGGACAATAAAATGGGTTAAAAAAAAAAAATCTCATAGCTATAGATAAAGACTAAATTAACAACCTTTCAATAGCAATAATATTAAAAAAAAAAAAAAATACAGTGTATAAAATGTTTCAGATTGATCATGTAATAACCATTTAATAAACATAAAAGCATAATATGACATTTGAGGCTTTGCTATGTAGCTAATATAGTCACTTTATGGGGTGTTGTTCCAAACACCTTTTAGACAACACTTTTTAATGATATAGTTTAAATTTATATATATATATATATATATATATATATATATATATATATATATAATATAAATTTATAATATATATAATTTAATATTTATTGACCCCGTAAATCCTATGATATTAAATTATAGTTGGATTTTTTTTATTATTTTTTTACTTTTAGACAAAATATAATCATTATTCGAGGCTCATATAGTATAGGAGAAATTGAAGGAAATACTCAAGGAAGAAAAACCTGGTTATTCAGAAGCCTAAACTGAGCAAAAACATGCAATTTGGTGCAGAAGCTGATATTTATATGCCAAAAAGTAAGATGAATTTCTGATAGGTTGCAATGTAAATCAGTAAGCAGTATTACAGTCTATTTACATAAAATGCGTACAGATGTCAATAGTTATTCTATATCTCCCAATAATATATCTTAGTAAGATGATATTTAAATTATCATGATCAAAACTCTGTAGTTTTTAGTGTGAGAGACAAACTATATAATGTAATGCAATGACTGAGAGATGAAAAATTAAACATAAAAACCAGTAAAGATTTAATTTAGAGGCTTTAGAAATGTGTGTATCGAACAGTAGGCTTTAAGACAGCTTTATATTCAGTTTAAATTTAAGAATGATTCTTCAGATAAAATGAGAAAGTAGGTTGGAACTCATGGGTTGTTTTGTGTGTGTGTGTGTGTGTCTGTGTGTGGGAGAGCCCATCTCAGGACAATTCACTGAAAACGAGTGAAACAGAGATGAGCGAGAAGAATGACCTCATTTCAGCAGTATATAAAATATAGTGTTTGTGTGTGTAAGACATGAGGGATCACACAGGAGGAGTGCTATGCTGTCTTAACAGGAGATTGCGTGACCTGAATAACAGATGTATGTGTGTGATTTTGCATCTACACGTACGCATTTGTGATGAGATCATACAGTTGAGAGGTTTGCCCTCATGGCAGCTAATGAAACGAGAGTGTCTGATGACATCATGTAGGACGCTACCTAAGGCCTGTCAGGACTAACGTCCTGTCCTCTTGTAAATCGCTTTTTACCATGGTACTCTTGCTGCATGAGTGATTAGACTCATGAGTGTGGACGGAATTTCTCTCTCTCTCTCTCTCTCTCTCTCTCTCTTCTTCTATCCAAATCTGAGCACTTCTTTCTATCTTCCTTTTTCCTAATTCACTGTGCTCCTCTTTATTTTTTAATCAGAATTATTTTTGGAGGGCCTGTAGCAAGGTTGTGCATCATTCAGAATTGTTTGGTGAATGTCTTATAATTTTAGCATTGTTTTGCTACAATTTAAGTGCAATTTTAACAATACATTTAATTTTTTCTGTACACATGAACATGTTATCGAACAGTCAAACAGTATAGTATATAAGTATATAAATATATATATATAAGTATAGTATATTAATTTCAACTAAATGAAAATGAGAACTTTTACCTTGGTAAATAAGTTTTAGTTTTAGTTTTATATATAGTTTTAGATTTATATAGATTTAGATTAACCATAATAACCCTGCCTGTGATGCCTTAAACTCTTAAAAATAAATGTGCTTCACGATGCCATAGAAGAACCTTTTTTGTCTAAACGTTTCCATAAAGAACCTTTAACATCTGAAGAACCTTTCTGTTTCACAAAAGGTTCTTTGTGGTGAAAGAAGGTTCTTCAGATTATAAAAAGGTAAGAAAGAGATGGTTCTTTAAAGAACCTTTGATTGAATGGTTCTTTTTGGATCCAAAAATGGTTCTCCTATGGCATCACTGTGAAGAACCTTTTAAGCTCCTTTATTTTTAAGAGTGTAACATGTTGTCTAGATAGGCAGCTCAGCAGGTGTTGGAACAGAGCATCTGGAGAGAAAGAGTGAGAACAAAAGAATAAAGCAAGCAGAAGACCGCAAGCGAATGAGTGAGAAGTAAATTAAAAATAATGGAGGAAGTATGTGAGAGATAAAGCAGAGAGATGGGCCAGCGGTTTATTGCCTCTAACTGCATTTCTGCGTGTCTCTATCTGTATTGTATTGTGCAGAGAGGGTGACGGCTAAGATGCAAATCGCTTTTCGCCGCAAACAATATTGCATTTCTGCGAGCTTCATCCATCCTAGAGAGAGCGGCGGAAAGGGAGATGGATGGAGCGCTGAACTTTAATCAGGAGGAAGCCTGGAGCGATGGAGACTTGCTTTGGTCTGTGTATTTTTTCTGTGTAGGATACAGATTAATCAATCACACGCACACATACACATACTCATCATGTGACCATGACTGACACTACGATAACAATCCATCTCTTTCCCATCAGCCTTGTTGACATCCAACTCCTCCACACATCCCAAAATCACATCACACACACACACACAGTGCAAAAGACAGATGAGGAAAAACAGAATGAGAAAATAATCCTGTCTATGAGGACTTAAAACCCAAAGGACTCTCAAATTGACTAAACACGGCTGTACTTGTCCACCCTTTTCCATAACAAACACACACACTCGCACACCAGCCAATCAAATTCTCTTTAAGTTCCAGCAAACTTTTTTTAACACATCTCATCCAGCTGGAAAGAGTCGGATCATCCAAACGCATGATTCTTTAAGTCCCACCTTTTTTTGTCTATGTTCCCTCAACACGAGTCACTTTCAGCTACAATCTCCAAACAGCTTGATGCATCCAACATAAAATGCTTTCCAGTCACAATAGACATGTTATATTCAGCACCCAATCCAGAACCAATCACATTCTGTCTCTAAACTCAGCTGACCAATATTAATAATTCACCTTTTTCAGTATGTTAATTATTTAGTATTTATAAAATGGTTATGTAGTTATAGTTATATTAGATGGTTATAGTTATGGCCAGTTATGTAACTTTCATTTTAAAGTTTGCGGGACCATGTCCTACCCATATTTTCTTTTTCATTTACATTATGGAAGCCTTGTAATATTGTGATATTGCTCATTTTTAACAAATGGTAATTCTGTTTTGACCAATCACCATGGATACCATTGTTATACCAAACCAATAATATAATAAAGCAATAATAACATAGGCTTATTGGAAAAATGTGCCTCTACCTACAGTATTCAAAAAAAACTTCAAAAACTTTGATAGTTTCAGGCTGAAATAAACACTAGCAGCAGTGAAACACCAAAACTTTTATTGCTTTTCAAACAAATACTCATTTTCACATGGCTCCTTGCACAATACTATGACATAAAAACACTTTTAACCACAGTGCAGAATTGGTAAACTAATACATTTTGACATTTTCATCACATAACCAGCTCAATACATATGGCTTTTCTGATGTAGTAAACTTGCTCGGTAGCGCACCTGGTACAATGCTTTACTTGCAATGTGGAGGGCTCTGGGGTACCAGTCCCATGAAACACGAATCACAATAAGCTGAAACACATTTAGAAGCTAGCTAAAATGCTAAAGTGGCATGGTTTCTGCAGCAAATTAGCTTTTTTTTTTACTCTGTGGGACAGGTTTAGCGTAGGGTTTAATGTAGGCGGTGCATTAACCTTTTAACACCACTCACTGTACATTTCATTTACAAACTGCCACAATATGTGCAAGAACCAGCATAATAAAACTTTGCCAAATTCATATTCATCTGTTTCAGATAAACTGAATACGCTTTTAGCCCTACTCACTGGACTTTCACTTGGAAAGTGTTGTGAAATATTAAGCAAAGTAATACAATTTTGCCAGAGTTGCAAAACTGCAAAGATTTTATCATGGTTGAGTTTTTTTTTTTTTTTTTGCTTGCTTGCTTTAAACAGTTTAACTGTAGTAAAATCACCTGTTGCTTTACTAAAAGTTGACGTAAGACAGAAAAACACAAACTAAAAGGACACCGCACTAATGACAGAGTGAAATATTCGAGCTGAAGTCACTTACATAAAGACTGAATTAGACTAAAACAAAGAGGTGATGTTGTGCTGGTGAGAGCCTCAGCTCTGCAGTGCTCTCTTTCACATTTGCACAAAACTTTCATTAGCGTGGATGGCAGGGTGCGAGAGCAGCCATATCTGTTCCATTAGCGTCGCTCACCATAAATCAGACTAATCTCTCCTCGAGGGCGCACGCTAATGACACCGCAACTGCCATCGCCACCGCTACCCTTAACTCACACGCACCGGCGTCTGTCATTACGCCACCCGCCCCGCCCGCCACCGCACCAACCCAGATGAGCCAGATGATTGGTCAAGGGATAAACAGACTGCTGCATACAAGCCACACCCACCCAAGAAGGAAAAAAAAAAACATTTCTATGTCTCTTAGGGCTTCAGAACAGCACTGAGCCTAGAAAAAAAAAACCATCAGGGATGATTCACACAAAACTGAACATTCTGTCATCATTTACAATTTTCATATCATTGCAAACTCCTATTATTTTCTTCAGTGGAACAAAAAAAAAAGATGTTTAGCAGAATGTTCATGCTGCTCTTTTCCAAATAACAATCTTATTGAAACTACTGATAGTCAAATTTGGTGTGTGGCATTTAGTTACAAGACATACAAGAACCAATGATGTTTAAAGTAATTAATTTCAAATTTTTGACATGCCAAGGTTATATGGATATGCAAATGGCATTTGAGAGGGGGAAGATAATCAGTGGATGACTACATAAATTTGGGTTTCTTTCTCATGCAAAGCTATCATATGACTTTTGAAGACTTTAAATATAGCTCATAATTAAAAAAAAAAATAAGAAGCAGGGTAGTGGAATGAAAAAAACACAAGGTTTAAACAAGTTTTTTAAAGTTCTTTTATCTCAAGCGCCACATTTTTAGAACACTGTCATGCACAAGAAGCAAGTGCAGCAGTCAAAAACATCCATCTAGTGCAAGCTTACATGGAAAAACAATGGAAAAGCAGCACAGTGGAACAGCCCCTTAGTCAGTTGTCAATTTCTAAATTTGAATTTTAACACTGAGTGATGATAATCGAATAGATTTGTTACATCTTCAGGTGAATATTTCTTTTGTTCACACACATCTGTTCAATTTCATCTAATTTCTGTGGTTATTTATCTGTTACGTTAAAACTGTTTAGTATATATCATTTTCAAGAGCTCATGAACCTTACATTCTCACTTCCTTTGGGGGGCTTCAATCCTTAAAGACACTCAAAGAAAAGTCCATAAAAATATATACTCTGGAACCATGTACTGTGTTAATATGAAGGAATTTTCTTTATTAATTTTTCACAGATGTTTTTCCTTTATTTTGAATTACAAAAAAGGTAACACTTTATTTGAAGGTTACAAAGTTACATGTTACATTTACTTACTATAACAGCAAATTATGCATAATTACGAACAACTAACCTTAAACTAAACCTTAACCTTAAACCTAATGCAAGTACATGTGCTTAATATTATTCGGTACTAATTTGTGTAATTACACTGTAACAACATAAAGTCACTATATACTTTCTTTGTATGGAAAAAGAGCACATCCAAAATGGAGGAGTTTGGAACATGAGTGTGAGTAAATTATGACAGAGTATACATTTTTAGGTTGAGCACATACACAACCTCACATTACAAACAAAACTAACCCCCACAAGCTGACACACACCCATAAAACTCAACAGGAAACAACATCTTTCTCTCTTTCTCTCTCACGCACACAGGGCGCTGATATTACTCATGATGGATAGCTCAATAGCGCCCAGCGCTGGGTAATGTGGCTGTGTTTTGATTGGGTGCAGAGTGGGCGAGTGATTAGCTTTTAGGATTTATGATTATGGCTTATCAAACAATACACACAGCGTGACTCTACTACACACATGCGGTATCATGGGTAATCAAACAGCACGGCTTATCCATTGGGAAATACACATGGCATTGCGTACAAAAGCTCCCAGCATGGGTCGACTGTATTTGAGTGAGGCACACAACACTCGCAATACCGGATCATATAACAAAATTAAGCAATTCTAAAACCGCTCCAATAAGCAAATGATTCACAACTGCATCAGTATCACAGAACACAATGTTAAGGGTGCGAAAAGAACTTGTAATAGACTTATATATTGTATTATTATTATTATTATTTTTTTTCCAAAAAGGTTTGCCTGATTGGCCAATTAACAGACATTTCTCTACTCTACAAATGTAAATCTCACAAGCGTTTTGTAGAACAACATGTATGTACACAATAAGTACACTGTATCACGATTATTTTTAATGTGAGTACACAGTAGTAAAATAAAGTGGGACTGTAATTGGTAACAGAATACAACTCTCCAATCTTTGCTTATGCATTCCAGTTTATTCATCACTCTGGAAATAGAAAGTCCAGCATTTTGTGGGATACAGTATCTCACACAGGCTGTTCTATTGTATAGGTCTACCACACATTTTACCCTATGTATTAGGTCATTTGGGAATTGTACACATACCGGAAAACTAGCAAATTGAGAACAGTATACATCTGCATACTGCAGAAGTAGTACAAGTAGTATGGTAGTAAGATATTCTGTTACAGCAGAGTATTCACTAAGGGCTCGTTTGCATGGCCCAATGCTTATGTTTAAAACTTTCCGTAATAAAAATTACTGCTATAAATCTATAGGTGTGACCAGGCTGTTTTAAGGCTTAGATTGGAGTGTTTGGCATGTATTTTTAAGGATAACGTATCAAAAGTGTTGTGCTAACATGACTGTACACTGTCCCTAATAGTAACAGAGCCCTTATCCTCTATTCAGTGACAAGGGCAAAAAAGTTAGGAAGGTAGAGCTTTGGAAAGTTAAAGTCAACAATAAAAGTCATTTTACTTTAAGGGTTAAAAAAAAAACATATTTCTGAGTGAATAGGACATCCAGTTTAAAAAAAAAAAAAGTGAATACTTGATTTTATCTTTTGGGGCCCTATCATACACCCGGCGCAATGCGGCGCAAGTGTTTTTGCTAGTTTCAGCCCGACACAGTTCTCATTTTCCCGCCCTATGCCGTGTTGTTTAAATAGTAAATGCATTTGCGCCCATTTGTGCACCCATGGGCGTGTTTGTCTAAAAAAGAGGTGTGTTCAGGCGCATTGTTGGCGCATTGCTATTTTGAGGAACTGAAAATAGACTGCGCCATAGACCAACTCAAACCTGCTCTAAAGTCTAAAGTCAATGGCGCAATATTTTTTTTTCTTATTTAAAGAGCGCGTTAGTAGAAAATGTGCCTCTGGGCGGGTCCACAATGCTCGTTCACTTTGCTTATTACACACAGGGACGTGCAGCAGCACACAAACATGCCAAATATTAAAAATTAAAGGATTACAGTGTAAAAGAATATTATTGTGTAGGCTACATAAACATAAAAATGTCATACATCTCATAATTGATAGTCATTGCGTGTATCAGAATTAGCCTACCTATTTGCTCGCGCATGAGCAGATCCGTTTGCTCTCTGGAGACGCGTTCAGTCTTTGTGCCTTAAAATTCCACCGTTTAAATAGCGAATCCGCCATTGCGTGAGCGCAACTCGCTCTTAAAGGGAATGGGAGATGAGACTCTGATTGGTTTATTGCACGTTATGCCCAAAAACACACCCATTACTCATTAAGAGAATAGGGACAACCCTTTTAGACCACGCGGTGGGAGCGCCGACCGTTTTTCACGTCGTTATACTAGCAAAAGTGGATTCGGTAACGCCCTAAGTGCACCTGCGCCTTGCACTTTAGACCATGCGCTTAGATCGTTAAAATAGGTCCCTTGGAAATTAATTGGATTGTGAAAAGTGGGCATGAGAAAAGGGAAGTCATTTCAGAGACAGAACAGGTTCATTTTTATATACATGTGGAATGGGAAATATTCTCATTGACTTTAAGACCATTAAGCGATTTATGACAACTCTAAAACACAAACAATTTCATGACAAAACTGTGGTGACAGTACAATGCAGGTGTGGCAAAATGGCTCAATAGCACCACCTATAAAATTTTTACAAAGTGCCCCTCGAGCTATGTTTCACATATATGTACTTGTACTACATACATGAAATTCAGCAGACACATGTAACACCAGTACCTACAAAAAAGTCCCCCGGTACAAAGTCCGAAACCCAACCGGAAGTCTGTTATTTTGAATTTCCTCTGCAAGTTTTGCCATTTTTGCCGTTTTCAGGCATTGTATTTAAACAAACTCCTCCTAGAGATTTAAACAGATCAACACCAAATTTGGTCAGTGCAATCTAAAGCCCTTTGTGACATTAAATTGCGAAGATCTTGAGTTTTTATTGAAGGGCGTGTCTGTGGTGCCCTGACAAACTTTGATGTTTCGCCATGAAATAGGAAGTTGTTATATTTCAGCCAGACAATGTCTGATCTGCCCCAAACTTCAAATGTTTAATAAAAGTCCTGTCCTGAACACATGACCATGCCCATATTCAGTTATAGTCATAGCGCCACCTGCTGACAACTGGAAGTGGCATGTTTTATGCTCTAACAAACCCCTCCTAAAGGTTTAATGACATCAACATTATATTTGGTCAGTCTATTCTAAAGGCCTTTGAAATGTTAAATTGCAAAGATCTTGAGTTTTCATTAAAGGGCGTGTCCTTGGCAGCCTGACAAAGGTCGATGTTTCCCCATGGAAAAGGAAGTTGCTGTAACTCAGCCATACAATATCCGATCTGCCCCAAACTTCACACGTTCGATAAGAGTCCTGGCCTGAACACATCTAAAAGCCAATATTCTGTCATAATCATAGCACCACCTGCTGGCAACAGGAAATGTCATGTCTTACACCAAATCAAAAATACCATGTTTAATCTGCACCAAACTTCATATGTTTGATAAATGTCCTGGCCTGTAGACATCTACGTGCCAATATTCAGCTATAGTCATAGCGCCACCAGCTGGCAGCAGGAAGTTTGGCACATATAAATGACTTTGACATATTCCTCCTATATTTACAACTTTAAATGCATGTTGCTGACTATTCACTGTTTTCCTAAAGCCACAGGGTGGCAGTGAGCCCGGGTGCGAGGGGCCTTTCAATGCTGCTTGCAGCTTTAATTATCTTTATAATTACACCGTTGACCCATCCCTTATACCTTAACTAACCCTTAAACCTACCCATACAATCAAACCTGTCCCTAACCTTACCCGTATCCCACCTCAGTAGCAGGAAAAGTGTTTTGCAATACAAAATGAACACAATAAGTACATTGTACTTATTTTTTGGTGTAAGTGCATAGTTGTTGTGGTCACCTAATATAATGTGGGACCCTGGAGACAGAATCGTAGCACTTACGCCAACCGCAACATGTTCTTCCTTCAAGACAATGAAAATGACTTGAATCATACTACAAAACTCAAAAGTGGCTAAAAATGATTTTAAAAAAAATGTCCTAGAGTGGCCTAGATTTCAATCTAGCTGAGTAATACAATGTTAAGACACCACTGCTTTAATTGCTGCCAGAGGTGTTAACCCTGATGAATGAATGTTGACGTATTATTTTATGTTTTATAGTGGTGCTTTCTGAAGCTGGGAACACTACTATTGTTTGTGGGGTTGTATCGTAATGAACAATACTGAAAAAATATGGGCAAGTACTGTACTGCATTAGTTGTAATAATGAAATAATAGAGCAATACAGGGATAACGTAATATTATAAGCCAAGCCAGAAGTTAACACCCTGGTTCCCTTGTCCACTGGCTTTGGGATTTTTGCAGAAAATTAGCTCTGTATATAGAAAACTTGAGAAAACTAGGTCTCTCTCTGTATATTCTGTATGTGAGTAAGACTGTGTTCATACCTGGTTCATTGCATTTGTCCTGTGAGGGGTAAATTCTTACAGATCACATATGGTTGTTGCTAGAAGACAAAAAGAAAAAGCATATCACACACATGTTTTTTGGGGGTTTTATAGATTATAGTTTCCCCTCAGAAAGAAATATAACAAATTATATCTTTTTAAATTCTCAGAGTAAATGGAGACCTGAGTACTCTGTTTCTCATGTTTCTCTAAGTAATCTTATGCGTCTCATTTAGATTAAACAAAATGTTTCAAACTGTGCACAGATTTGCCAAGATATTAAAGTCTGTGATCAAAACCCAAATGTCAATATGAACTAAAATTACTGCACATCAAATTCTTTCAGTTTTGAAGGATATTCCAAAATGTAGTTAAAATAATTATTCTGCCTTCTAAAATTCCTTATTTGGGGCAAATTCAACAACAGCATCCTGTGTATGCTCCACGGAAAAGAAAATCCCATAATGCATAGTGAATAACTAGTTAACAAAATGACAAATAAAGAGAAGAAATGTTCAATACCAAAAAGTAAATACCAACTAAAGCTATACCCAAATGTGCTTTTATGCTTAATAGAATATTGTGTAATTAGCTTAGCAACATGCTAAAGCTAAATTCTATTAAAGTCAATTGTGAGACAAGTCTCCTTTGCACTTTGCGTGACAAGCTATTTATATGTTACATGAGGTTACTGCCTACATATACAGCAGTTCAAAACATTGACTTATGAGTTTTCACTTTAGTTAGCAAGCTTCCTTAGAAAGTATCTGCCAGCAGACTGCAAGACAACTCACTAGTTTTTGGGACAGAGATGATATTTCAATGGTGAAAATGTGTTTGTGCATGTATGAGAGAAATGTTTGGAGGAGAAGAAGATAAAAGCAAAGCAGTTAGGAAAGGAAGAGGTAGGGGAAAGAGAGAGAGGAAGGGGGCTGGGGGAAAAGAAAAACAGGACGAGGTCCATTTTTCATCCCTCCTCCCTTGTAGCATTCATTCATCCATCCCCTCTAGTCTGACACAAGCTGAGAGACTAATGTCCATTGTGTCTGAGTGTGTGTGTGTGTGTGTGTGTGTGTGTGTGTGTGTGTGTGTGTGTGTGAGAGAGAGAGAGAGTCTAGCATGTTGCTTTGTCTGATCTGAGTTCTTCTCATACGTAAAGACAGACTCTGTTATAAAACCTAGTGAGCTACCGCACTGCATACATAGCCTTCTGTAGCAGCATCCTAAATTAAATGGATTGTAAAACGTTACTGATTTGAAATTCTTTGCAACTGCACACACTACACAGTTTGGCACAAGAGAAGAACCTCAAAATTGATTTCAGTTTTTCATTAACATGCTACTAAACTATGTTACTCACACAAAATTCTACTGACCTATTTTTGATTTACTCTTTACTTTCATTATATTTAATAAAAATGTACTATGATTTACAGTAAATGTCATATAAGGCGAGACACTACAGGAGAAAACACTTTTCATGCATCTGTAAATTTGGAGATTTCTGGCTTTTGGTAAAGTGTTTTTCAGACAAATGGAAATAAATCATCCAAAATAAAAAGACATATCCAAAATACCTTCTGTAAAATCCTTTAACTCTACTATGTCAACAAAATGAAACATGGCTTCATCCCATGTTCAAGTTTTTGTTCTAGAAATGCATGCAAATTTATCAAATTTAGTGCATATTTAATTAGATAATGCCTAATTTGCATATTGTAAACATAACATTTCAGAAAACTTGTAATACAAAAATGTTTGCAATTCTTAATATAATCAATCAACAGGGGAAATGGTGATTACTAATAGTTAATTTTCTAACCCTGTTCCACAAAATACAAATAAATTGTCTTATAATTTGGTCAAACTTATTCATTGCTGATGCATGTCAGTAATGAATTTAGTGTTTATTTGTAACTGGCCTTTTTTTTATCTGGCATCTTGGTCTCATCTAGTAGAAACTAATAGCACACCTCTACTCAACAAGTGACATGATCAAGGTACCATTAATGTCCATAGTTGAAGCGTGCAGGAAAGGATTTTAATATGGTTAAAAGGGTATTAGAGGTGGCAAACAACTCCTTTTAACTGTGGTAAAATCACTGCAACAAAACCTTTCGTAGCTTACTTTACTATAGCTGTATTTAGTATGTAGCTTGCCTGCTAAATTATATGCTTCGCATTTCAATAGGAAAACTAGAAACTGTAAAAAAATGCCCAATTAAATGATATTCAGTCCTACAGGTGTGTGAGAAAAACAGACAGAAGTTTGTTTGTGAGACAAACAATAAGAGAATTGACTGCGTGCTGAAGCATTATACAGCATTCAGCACAAGCCAAGTCCATCAAATCTATCACACACACAGACAGACACACACACACACACACACACACACATAGAATAATGTAGGTCAGAATAATACATCAGCTCACAGTCAATTATACACTGTGAGTGTGTATGTGTGTGTTTACTTGCTGCTGGTTTTATGTGTGGGTGGACAGCAGGAGTCGAACATGTGCTCGAACACGTGTGTTTGTGTGTGTGTGTGTGTGTGTGTGTGTGTGTGTGTGTGTTGATGCCAGTCAATGAGACCATGTGGTTGAGATTGATCGTCTAGATGGAAAGACCTTTACAAACACACACATTTCTTTAGTTTACTGCCTGTTCTTTCTCTTCTCTGTCCTGACACTCCTCTGTCAGCGCCATCAATTCATCCATCACTGCTGTGAACCCATAGGAAAGAAGAATAACAAATAAGATCTCTGTTGACAATATGCATGTATTCTAAAGAAATATCTTCTTTTTTTGCCAGCAACATACAAAAATCAATTCCAATTCCAGAATCGGATACTTAAGGTCAGGAATCAGATACTTGTTGTAAAATTAAAATTTCAATTCCACCTATCAATTCCTGTGTGCGCATCTTTTTTTAGGTAGCGAAAAAGGGCTGTTAAAAATGTATTTGTCTTTGAATCATTCATTCAAGAGATTCATTCAAAAACACTGATTCATCCAGTAATGAAACAAGTAAATCTTGAGTGAGTCATTGAATCATTCCATTCATAAATTCCATGAGATTTTGTTTATTTTTCCTTCAGAATTGCGAGAGAACTAAAACCTCCATTAAAAAAAAAAAAAAATTATCCAGAATCGTATTTTGCACACAAACAGCTCTTAATCGAGTCCAGTTTTTATGTAGCCTGCTGATTTTTGTTCATGGTATTTGGCAGCAATAAATTGTGAGACACAGAATAAATATGTTTGATACCTAAATGTTTCACTTCATTTTTTTAACCACATTGGAATCAAAACTAGGAATCCTATAAGAATTGCAATTGATAAGCAGAATCTGAATTGAAATTGATCAAATTCAAACGATACGCAACCCTAGTGTCAATGAAGTAAAGATGCAGGTCACATAATTTTGGAGGTCACACACCAGCCGAGCAACTGTCAGTGAGACAAATGGGAATGTAATTGATAGCTCTCTCCAGGTATTACAGACTTTCTTGGAATTAAGTCTCATGTGCTGGTCAGAAGTGTTAAAGTGACAATGACGAAAGTGAAAAAAGTCCCATATTACCACCATTCACCATAGTTAACTGCTATGATTGCATAATCACACTGTTCATTTGCCCTTCAAAGACTCTGACACACTATAAGTGCTGTATTACTTTTATAAAAGGGATTATTACATCATTAAGACATTAAGGACATTTTTTATTTAAATATTTTTAAAACATTATTATTATATTTACAGCATTCAATATTCAGGTACTATACATTATGCACTGGTCACACTGGTTAATATTATCCTCATGTAGCCATTGTGACATCAGCTAAAAAAATATTTCAGAAAAAAACTTAATTTATCACAATGCTCAACATTAATGATGTTTCTGTCAGGACCACTATCGTCAATATAACTTACGATTAGCATACATTTTAGGTTGGGGGAATGGTTCTGTTCTGGGCAAACACTCCCTGCCCATCCACGCAGCCTAGCATGGATAGGAGCAGGGAGAGCAGAATACCCACCCTAGGGTAACAGAACAGAACCAACATCAATGATAAATGTAGCAGATACCATTAATGTTCTACGTGATTATTTTAACAACATGATTCAGTGGTCTGACTCAATGATATATTCACTGCCAAGTCCTGACTGGACGAGAGGAGGAGCTGGGGATGGAGGTGGGTGATTAGTTCCTGAGCGAAGCGATAGCTGCTGAATAATGACTGAGGGACCTTACGAAGGGAATTATTATTGGTGTCGTGATCCTATAGGTAGACGTGGATCAGCTGAGTGTCAGCTGATGCGAGCCTGACTAACATGGCCTGCCAGAACTACCGCTATGCTCAATTTTCTGCTAATAGGTCTGATTTTTACGTTCCTGTTCATATTTCTTTGGCTCCACCAGAAAATCATTTTATTTATTTATCTATTTAGCATTACAATGTTTGTATTTATTTATTTTGCTTTACAAAAGGAAAAACTCCAACAACTTGAAAATTATACACCTACAATGTAACTCCAGAAAGATACATTTTTGTTGTAAAGTGATGGCATACGATGCAAAACATTACTGAATAGTTCTCAACACATTCTTACTGATGCTTTCAAGACTATCAGAAGCCGTTTATGCAAAACCTCATATATGCTAGCCAAATAGATAAGATTAGCTAACAAATCAGAATTTGCAACAGCAACCACAATGTAGAATCCAAACATTTATGTTGGCATTAAAATGGAATAGATGTACAAGAATGTAATGAATGTAAAATTTTCAGTTGCAGTACAGCACTGGTCCAAAATTCTCTTAACTGGCCTACAGGCAGTGATGCATTGTTACTGTCAAAGCATACATTTTGATTAAAGATTATGAAAGCAAACTTTTTTTGGAATAACGGTCAATGATGAATAATTTACAATAAGACCAAAAACTATGTAATAAAGTAAAAAGGTCAATTTTGATTACAAGCTGATGTGAACAAATGATTGTGCTGATTATTACATTATATTACATTATAATCAAAGAGTCTCATCTGGTTCTGTTTCATGCTACAAATTCATCTCATCTGTACTCTCAGATATCCTGCCTTCTGTGTGTGTTTGTGTGTATGTGTGTTAATGCTGGGCTTGGGAAGACATTACTGATTCAGCTGTATATGAGCTCTGTAAAAAGCTTTCCATTAGTCTGATACGCAGCCATCAATCCACTCTAAACCAAATCACACACACATACACACAAACAAAGCACAGGCACATAACTACTATACAAACAGACATGGAGACACACAAAGTCCAGAATGAGATAAATACTGTATGGGGGGGGATACTATCTATTAAGAAGCCTTCATCAACATATGTATGTATATGTATTCTTCACTATCAATGATATGCCACAATGTGCATGCAGTTCAGCAGTTAGTAGAAAAAAATAAATAAAAGAATTAATTCTTAAAAGTCAAATTTTCAATTTTTGCTACCTGATCTCATGACGGAAACGCACCTGTGGGAACTTTTTCGCAAGATGCGAAATATGGACCAATAAGTACATATCACTGCATTTTCCAACAGAAATTAACACTAGAGGTGGTAAAACATCCAGCACTTGTAATCATTTTTGTACACAGTTATGATTACAGCTCCATACATTTTGTTTCACTTTCCGGACATAAAAAGCTTGCTCTGTTACTCAGCTGGCACAGAATTGGACTTAGGATGCGGAATCCTTGGGTACAAATCCTGTGAAAAACATGACTCACGATGAAAGAGCTGAAAGATGAGCGATTGAAAAACAAGCTAAAACAGCATGCTTGCGATTGCGTTTTTACATCACATTTGCTTTTGTTCATATTATCGGGTAGGTTTAGGTGTAGTGCAGATGGTGCTTTATTTTAAAACATCACGGAGCATAAGTTATAGCGTCATTCAACGGACAGATGTCAGAACTGCTGTGACTCGTACAAAACCAACGTCATATAAAATGTACCATATAACACTCTTTTAGCGCCACTCAGTGGATATTTCACATCAAATATGTCATGAAATCTACACGGCAGTACATATTTTGAAAAAGTTTGTGAAAAGTGTGAAAAAGTTTCCACTGATCCATTTCCATCATGAATTTTTTTCAACTTACGATTCAAAATGACGGGAATAACATGCTTGCATTTGTGCAAAACTTCAAAAACCTACAGTACCTATAGATACAATTCACTGCATTTTCCAGCTAAAATGGACACTAGTGGCAGTAGAACGGCAACAACTTTTATTCCTTTTCACAAATTTTGATTAAGGGGGTTATGTAATTTGCATTTGCATTACATAACCAGCTCCATATGTATAGCTTGCATGACATAGTAAATGTGCTCAGAAGCTCACCTGGTACAGCGCTGCACTTGCAATAAAAGAGCTTGTAGAAGCAAGCTACATTTTACAGTACCTCACATTTGCTTTAGTTAACACTATCGGTTAGGTTTAAGGTAAGGTTTTAGGGTAGGCGGTACTTTATTTTAAACGATAAAGCATTAACCATTTGGCACCTTACCAGACATTTAATTTCCGAAATGCTGCAATATGTACAAAAGCTATGTAATAAAACAGTTTCACTTTCCTCTGGATAAAACTAAACACTCTTTTTGTGCCACTCACTAAACACGTCACATTGAAAGTGTGCAAGAAGCAACATAATATAATTTTGTAGAAATGTCGCCACAGGCACATATTTCCAATGAGCCTGAGTTGGCATTGTTTCCATTAAAGATTGGCTTGTTTATATCTAAAGCCCACTTGGATTTGTTCTAGATCATTAGAGGTGACATTATGGTGCATTCAAAACCGGTTTGAAAGCTGTTTCCTCTGGAGGGGCCTTAAAACAAAAACTCTGTCTGTGAAGTCATTGACTAACTGGGCAGGAATGCAGCTGTCTCAGGTGTCGGACACAACTGCCTCTCAACCCCTCCAGCCTAGAGCTGAACAATTACCTCTCCATCACACACACACACAACACACACTGACAGACCCTATCAGACAAATGATGCCAGGGTCACGATGTGTGTGTGTGTGTGTGTGTGTGTTTGTGTGTTTGTGGCATTCAGCAGAATAATGATAATATCCGATCTGATTATTTGATTATGGTCATGAGAAAGCATTTGCATATCATGTTCATACATGTGTGTGTACATTTGAAAATAGCAGATTTCTCTGAATACTGATAACTGCTGTATGTAGATTTGTCATTTGTGTGTTTGAGTTTAAATCACTGGCCTACACTAATGGTGTCAGGGTTCGAGGTGAGGTCCTGACTCTGATGACCAGAGACTGCCCTGCACACTGCCTGAACATTAGTCCTGTATAAAACATCACATTAAGAAGACCCCCCCTCTGAACACACACATACACATGCTGTTCATGAAGAGAATAAAAAAGCAACAGAAACATTTAATGGACATTTAATGATGCTTACAAACAAGACAAAAGATATTAAAGAACTATTAAAGAACTCCTAAAAACTGTGAGTAGTTTTTTTCTTATGCAAAAAAACTGTGAGTTGTTTATAGGGTGTTCTGGGTGACTACCAGCTCAAGTGAAAATGTACCTAAATATCAAACAACTACACTAAATAAGGAAATTACATGTTAACATTATTATACATTAATTTAAGTGTGTACATGTGTGTAGATGGCAAAACATCCCCTGTCATAAAGATGTTTGAAATTCTCTTTAGAACCTCTGAAATCCTAGCTTAGACGTTACGAAACCAGTTTTATGCCATACTTTTGTTAAAAATTTTTAATAAATCATCATAATTTAAATAAATCGGTAACACTTTAGGGACCAATTATTTTAACTAGTTGCTTATTAGCATGCCTATTATTAACATATTGGCTGTTTATTATTACTTATAAAGCACATATTCTGCATGACCATATTCTACATCCCTAATCCTGCCCAATAACTCAACTGAACAACTACCTTATTAACTATTAATAAGCAGCAAATTAGGAGTTTATTGAGACAAAAGTCTTAGTTAATGGTTTGTTAATAGCGAGAATTAGTGCTTAAAATAAAGTGTGACCAAAAAATCTTTAAACAGCTAAAATCAGACAAACTGCATGGGTTAATCAAAAGTTAACTAGCCCTCAAATAAACAATAAGTTAGTTTGAGGGCAAACAAAAGTCTTTAATATAAGCTGTTTCTCCTTCATGATGGAAGACGCTGGAAATAAACATCATAAAAGTTGATAACGAAGAGATCTTATGAAGGCTTCAATACACACTACCACCCAAAAATGAAAACCAATCACTTATCTTCATGTTGTTCCAAACCTGAATGTTTTTCTTTCTTCTGCACAATCACAAAAGAAGATCATTTGAAGAATGACGGTAACCGAACAGTTTTGGTTACCAATTTATGGACAAAATCACACTGAAACATTATCAAAATATATATTTTTAAAATCTTTTACTGTATTTTCTACAGGAAACAAGTCATTTGATTAATCAAGTTTCAACACTCCCATCATGATGAGTAAGGCACTGTTAACATTTACAAAGATGATGGCTTTAATCCATTTGAAAAATAATTCATTTCTCTGTGGCTTTAAGAAAGCAATAAATGTAAGAAGGTCATTGTCGTGTGACCTCCTAATTGAAGAGTTCAATTATACAAAGCAGTACAAAGAAATTGTTGTTTACAACCCATTTTTTTGCTGGCTAAAACACAAGTCCTCTATCCATAATATTGCTTTATCCAGAGTAAGTCGTCTCATCTGAATCAGGAGAGAAATATGCAAAGATCAATTCCCGTTTACAACTGAAAACAGACTAAAATTGTTCTACTGTAAATACATGTGATGTGAGAGGACAACAGCGGATGGACTTTTGCATCGGAGGAAGCGTTATTATGGATGTATTATGGCCAGGAGTGAGAGTTTAGAGTTAAAATGCCCTGATGATGAATTTGTTTCTTACAAACATGCATCTTTTCGCTTTACAAGGCATTAACTGATGGACTGGAGTCATGTGGATTACTTATGGATTATTGTGATGTTTTTATCAGCAGTTTGAACTCTCATTCTGATGGCACCCATTCACTGTCAGACCAACCAAATTGGAACAGACACAAATAAATTGTGAGCAATAAGATCAGGAACATGATTTTCTGTTCTTACATAAAAGTGCACATTTTAGCACTTTTTTACATACATTTGTATTTGCCATTCCAGCACATTTCATGGAGAGGCTTGCATGAATAAGTCCTGAGTAATATAGAAGGATCTCCAGGTATTTGGACCCTACATTTATATCAAATCTCTGGATTACACACACTGTCGGTGGACACTTTTTCTGCATTGCCTATAGCAACTCACAACTCAAATGAATTTACCTGATTATGTTGCATGAACAAATATCAGAATCATCTGAACAGTTATGTAACACAGAACTGTAGGAAATTAAATGAAAGAGATCAAGACATGCCAGAACCCCCAAAATTATCTACAAGAACTGGAAGTCCAAAAATCAATTCTCAAACAGTTTGATTATATAACCTATCCATGTACTTACTTTTCAATGACTTTCAGAGTAGAACAAACAAGTCAGAGCAGTATTCGCTGAAACCATTAACACATCTAGAATGCAACAAAACGCAAAACATTCCAACAATCAAATCAATCCGTTGGTAGTATTGTGTGAGTATTGACAGAACGCATTAGGCAGATGAATGGACAGTGAATGCACTGTAGTCACGCTCCAGGGAAAGAGTGTTTGTTGGATTGATGGGTCAATAACCACTACACTCCAAGGCATCGTTAGTTGCAATTCTCTGCAATTCCACGTGTAATTCCATCCTCTCAGGCCATTCGTTAAGATAAACCAATCAGCTTCCAGCTCTGCAGATGACTTTAATTCATTACCTCTCAAAATACAAACCAAAGCTGAATATATTAACCTGATGTTTGAAATTAAATATTGAACATATCACTTGGTAGAAGTGGAAGTGAAGATTTTCATGTATATATATATATATATATATATATATATATATATATATATATGACTTTTGACTATTGCCCAGTCTGTGAGTGTACTACCAACACCAATCCACAGGACTTTTCTTTGTAAACATTCGTCTGCTGTAGTTCAAAGCCGCTGAAAGGCACAAGTGGCTCGGATGCATTTATCTGTGTGTGTGTGTGTGTGTGTGTGTGTATGTGAGGTAAAAACTGGTAAAAGCAGGTGGGCTGTGACCAATGACCCACTAGAAGACAAATGCTTTTAGCAGGAGTGCTGCTGACATTTCTGTTTCACGTGGTAATGGACGATGACCCTCAGGGGTCAAGGGTCAACTGTGCTGAGATTCATTCCAGCACAGTGGACAGCAGCTGAAACTTGAGCCAATCAAAACAGAGCGTGCCGCCAACATGCACTGAGCACTGAACATTAGTTTCTGACATGTAGTAGTCGGTGTTATTTTTGTTTCATTGATTTACTATTATAGTTTTTTTATATGTGAAATTACATTTTCCTTTTATTTTATTTTTTTATTTTAGTTATTTAATTTTAGAAATTTTGTTGTTGTTTTTTGTTGTTTTTGTTGTTGTTCATTTATTATTATTATTATTATTATTATTATTATTATTACAAATGAATGAACGAATGAACAAATAAATGTGATTTACAAAATACAGCAGAGGGTAAGAGTTTTAGTGAACAACACTTTTAAGTCTGTTACTTCCAAAGACTGGAATATACTGTAGGGTAAGTGTATGAACTACTTTCTTTCTTTCTTTCTTTCTTTCTTTCTTTTTGGATCTCAATAATCTCAGTCTTTTACTTTAAGTATACCACAGAAGAAAGAAAGTCATACTGGTTTGGATCAGCATTAGGGTGTGTAAATGATGGGAGAATTTTCATATTTGTGAGAACTATGCTTTTAAAAATGTAACTAGGGTCATTTTTGATATTTGTTTTTCAAATCAAAAAAGCCTTAAAAGCATGAAGTTCCTGTTCATTTTGGCAAATTCTGTCATCATTTACTCACCCTCAAGTGATTCCAAACCTATGGAAGGTCAATGGCTACCATCAACTGATTGGTTACCAGTAATCTTCAAAATATCTTCTTTTATGTCCAACAGAACAAAGAAACTCATACAGGTTTTGAACAAAGTGGAGAGTGAGTAAATATTAACAGAAATTAAATTTTTAAGTGAACTATCCTCTTAAACACACAAATGAGACCGAGAGAAAGGCAGACAAAGACAATGAGGGAGAAAGACAGGCAGAATAAAAGACGAATTTGGAACTAACAGGGACAAAAGACAGAATGAAGAGGAGAAAGAGAGACATCAGCAGTAGAAAAGAGAAGATGGCCTGAAAAATTACAAATACGCAGAGACAGAAAGAGAGCCAGTAGAGATGGTTATGTAATATCCACAAAACACTGAAGCAGTGTGATCAAAGGCTTGTGGTACACACACACACACACATACACACACACACACACACACACACGCAATATTATTTGACAGATAGTCTTCATAACATCAAATACAGAGTATATTACCTCAGAAACATATATACACTGGACAACCCATTGGAAAGGGGTCTCAGCAATTTCTCTTAGACAGCACACTAGCAATGGTTATCAACTGGTGGGTTGCGACCCTAAAAAGAGCCCAAGGTCTCTTCTGACTGGGTCAAGAGGGAAATGTGAAATATAAATAACCATTTATTGTACATGGTTAGGATAAAAAATAGAGAAATGCTTCCCTTATCTCTCATTGTTGACATAAAAGGTTGAGAATTCAGTGAAACTCTACAATATCTATCTGTCACTTGTTAGAAAGCTAGACAAAATCAGCAGATGACAACATGGAAAGAATGTGTGTCATGCCATAATCCTCAAAAACAATGAACAAAACATCAGTTTACAAAGTGAATTCATAGATTTTTGAGGAAAAAATGTAAAGAATTGCAAAAATAGACCAGAGCTTTGTATGGGCATGCATAGATCAACGGGAATTTCAATGAAGTGGTTCTAAATGTGCTTCCAGAATTTAAATTCTCACACACACACACACACACACACACACACACACACACACACACACACACACACACACACACACACACACACACACACATACACACACACACACACACACACACACAAATGTATCTTATATATTCCTCTTCGTCAAATGCACCGTCAGAGAATTCTCTAGTGTGCAGGCACTCTAATGGCAAATTGAGACTTATACAGAAATCTGCTGCCTCTCTGATTCTCAGAAATCTAACTCTGAAGTTTTAGAAGAAATCCCACCAATGTCTCAAGCTGCACAACTTTCCCAAGTTTCCAAACGCAAGTCAGAGATCTTAATAGAAACTCCTAATGAGAACATGAAGTCTTGTGAAATATGCAAGAGCACCCACTAAGCAATAAAATCATACACTGGAAAGCCACATAACAGAGGAGTGGATACACATAGGCTGATGCTTTCATGTGTGTGGGATTTATGACCATCAGATGCCTTTTCAGACTGTTGAAGAAAGCGACTTTAATAAAATGACAAGTTTCCAGACCATTAAAGTTCTTCAGCCTTCCAGAGATGACTCATAGATCTTGGAAATAAAATGGTTCTATCTAAACCAAAAAAGGTTTGCTGTTTTAAAGTCTTGCGCAAAACACTTTTTTATGTTCAGAGTACAACAACAGTGTAACAATGTAAACTTCTGGATGAAACAATTACATGAGATTGGGGCAGGACTATCTGGTTTCCTAACCATTGGCAAATTCATCAAATAATCATTATTTAAGCACATCTGTTTGCGGCGCAAAAATTCTTCGCCCTTTTATTTGCAGAAAATTTTGCCGTTCTCTTTGTTGTTTTTGCTCCACATATTCAAAGTTTACACCAGTAGGAATTACATACAGAACCAACAGCTTTGAAATCATTGACGTCAAACCTGGTGCAACACGTCTTGTTGTGCCAGGTTTGAATACGTGCAAGTATAAATGAAGAAAAAAGTTAACAGAAGGCATTTTTTCAGCAAACTACTTACATTAATCATGTTTACATGATATTGAATGCATTTAAGAGATTTAGAATAGCGCATGAGTCATTTGAACCACTTTTATGGTATTTGTATGACAGGACACTTATGTTGTCTGCAAAAGAACCACGTAAACCACGCTCACTGGAAAACTTTAACTGAGGTAACATTTCTGCAAAATGATATTACATTTCTTTTTGCGCCTTTTCGCAACTTTCAAAAAGAGTGGTGTTACATGAGGATTGAAATACCCCAAAACAGGTGAAGGTGGCAATGTTTTATTACATTGGTTGTTCTAAGTGTTGCATTGGTTCGCAAATCAAATGTCTGGTGAGTGGCGATAAAAGGTTAATGCTATATTGCATTTGCCAATAACACACCACATACACACCAATCCTACCCTAAACCTAAACGATAGCGATAAGAAAAGCAAACATGATATAAAAATGCATTTGCTGAAGCGACCGTGCTATTTTAGCTTCATGTCATGTTTCACAGGAATCAAACCTGAGTGCTCCGCATTGCAAATGCAACGCCAACACCATTCATATGGAGCTGTTTAGCCTATGTATATGGTAAATGTGTTTTTGAGGTCATAACATAATATGGTGCAAGGAACTGTCTGAAAATAAGTCTAGGTTAATCAATAATCTGACCCGTAATCAGAATTAGTGTGAAAAAGAATACAAGTTTACAGTTTTATAAAATCCTCTTTTTGTTTTAAAAATAGGTTTGGAAGAACATGAGGGTGAGTAAGTGATTATATAATTTTTGTTTCAACAATTCCATTAGCATGAAGCATTAGCATGTTTGCATAGGCTTACAGAAGAGTGAATTGTGTGTTACTGTACCACTGCTTCCCGCCACTGATCTGTGCTTCGCTTGAAGTGAAGACTAGTGGCAAGTCATAGCATTAAAGACTGAACTAACAAAACCAGATCTCATGTGACAGCAGGAAAAATGAAGATAGCGCTCTCTGTCCCTCTGTGAGACCTGTCTCAGGCACATGTGTTTTTATTTACTGACGATCTTCAGACAGACCTCTGGGTCTCGGGGTCATCAATCAAATGTCTTTCAATCCAAACAGAAAAGCAGATGAGAGACAAAGGGAGGAGACAGAGGGGGTGGCGGAAGGAGGGATTGGGAGTTGACCTGGGTCCAAAACCCTCGATAAATCAGGACCAAACAATAACAAGCGCAGCTTAATGTGGCCGGGATAATTCATCAACTCAGCACGAGCTGAGACCGGCCCGCTCAAACCACTGTGGGAAGATGGGATGTTGCTTATCTGAAAGATGAACTGAGTTCAGTGTGTGTGTGTGTGTGTGTGTGTGTGTGGGCACTCATAAAATATAAACTCTCTTTAAAAAGCACCTTACTGTAGGTTTGTTTTCACTCAAGTCTTCTTTAAAAGAACCAAACAAGTAGACGAAATAGCGACACTGGCCTTAAAGTTGGCTCAGATCTTAACTTTGGTCTACTTTAGGTTTCTCAGCCAATTTAATTTCATTTACAATTTTTTTTTTTTTTTTTTTTTTTTAAATCTGGACCACAACAATATTGTATTTATTAAAATATGAATGAATTAATTTAATATTATTATAGAACAGTGGAATATTTCAGTAATTTCTTCACTTTGAGAAACACTGTAAAAGAAGATTATTTTTCAAAGATGTAAATAAAACAAACATTACTGGAATATGTTTAACAAGAAAATATGATCCCACTTTATATTAGGTGGCCTTAACTATGTACTTATATCAACAAATAAGTACAATGAACTTATTGTGTTCATATTGTATTGCAAAACACTTTTGCTGCTATTGAGGTGGGATACGGGTAAATTTAGAGACAGGTACAGATGTAATTACATGCAGGTATTTTTAAAATATGAGTACAATGTAAAACCATGTATGTACATAATAAGTGCATTGTACCAAATGATTAATTTAAATGTAAGTACATAGTAGTTAAGGCCACTTAATATAAAGTGGGACTGAAAATGCAATAGTGTTTTTAGTACTTAGTCTCTCTACTTCAAAATTTCACATTTAATTCAATGTGTTACTTGTTTATATAATTATTTACAAAATTTCTAGCAATTTATGAGTGAAAATTGTTTCAAAGTAAATCTTACATCTTTATTTATTGATTTATTTATTTTTTAGTAAATGGCAGTCCTTCTTCAGTGGCAATGGCAGGTTCTTAAGATCAGCATATTATTTGATTTTACCCGTAGGTATCATAAAATGACATGATATTTTAACCCTGTATAGCCTAACATATGAAATAATAGTCTGAATAATCTTGAAGGAATGTAGTAGATTGTGTACAACAGGATTTTAAGAAAAGTTTTGATCATGGTAGTAATTAAAATTCATGTATCAATATGATACAGAAAGCTTTATAGGGTTAAAGTAAAAGTGTCCCAGATTTCTGATATTCATGCCGCACACATACTCGTCATATTTCACACTGCAGGTAAAATGGTCTCCTGAGAGTCATGACAGGGTGGGATTGAAGGTGTGTGGACAGGGAGTGAACAATCAATAGAGACTCATTACACAGAAGTGAGTGTGTGTGTGTGTGTGTGTGTGTGTGTGTGTGTGTGTGTGTGTGTGTGTGTGTGTGTGTGAGACTGAACTCAGTATAGGGAAAGTTCTTATTTGAGTCCACATCAATATTTTTCATCCTTTCTCAATATCCTGTTCTTTTTCTCTCTCTCTTTCTCTCTATCTTCCTCTGTTTAGTTTTCCTCACATAACAGTCTTATTTCCCCTCCTCTTTAATTCTCCTCTCTTTTTCTGCCACATTCCTCCATGTTCTTCCCTTGTTATGCCACTCTGCTTAGCTATACACCTGTGGATTGAGTTCTGGTGATGGAACTTCACACTCTTCTAACTTTAGCGAGGGAAGAGGCAAAAACACTAAAACTAAGAAAATATCGCCATTAAAAAAAAAAGTTAAAATTTAAAAGAAATTCTGCTCTTTGGGTTTAAATAAATAAATAAATAAATAATTCAAACTAAATTAACAAAAATGAATAAAAACAAATTAGTTAAACTATATAGACATAAAAATAATAATAATAAAAAAGTATAAAAAATAATTAAATGTGTCTCTTTTAATCTTATGAAGATGTATAAATATAAACTTTACACTCTAAAAAATGCTGGGTTATTTTTTTAACCCAAGTACTGGGTTAATAAATGTATATAAACTTTAAAAATGATATGAAATGTCATGATAAAATGTGTATTATGTCAACAATACAAAGTTGGCAAGTTCTGCTCTCTACTACCGTTCACAATTTATTGCTGTTTTTCTTCATGCTTGAAAATATTTGTCAAGCATACAGTGACATATCCACCTGAGCAGATAAAACACACAAAACGTTATTATGAACAGAAATTAAATCATTATATACTTGAGCCTTGAATTCCAATGACTTGTTTCAGAATCTCTAAACTGTTAAAGTGAAGTTTTAACCATTGAATGGTTGAATGGTTTCCTATCCAAACTCTGGCATGTTCTCCATGAGCTCAGTCTCTTAAAGATAACCTTTGACCTCTGATCTGTGGCACACTGGTATCTGAGCCACATAGTGATCGCTTTTTGGGTTGTTTTGCTGAAGTTGTTTACATGTTTACAGCTTTTTCTTCTGCTGACCTCTGAGGCTTATCTAAACACTTTTATAACCTCTTAGCAAAGTAGATATTACATTTTTTACAATCCCACCCCTACAGTAAGTATGATATTCAGGTCTGTAAATATGGCTAATTTTTCTTAGGTTTTATTGTCCACCAGGTGAAAACCACAAGTCTGATCTTTTACAAGTGTAACAGGTAATCCTAAAAAAGCTGTCAGCACAGACAGAGACAAGAAATGGAAACAAGACAGCGGCCAGCAAGGATATTTACCATCATTTCGGGGGACGAGGAATGAGTATCATGCTCACGCTGACATTTCCAGCACAATGTGAGATTGTGCATCGTCCATGGAAGGACTGGTCAAGATTTTCACCAAATACTGCCACATTCTCCATTTACAAGACACTCTTGGAAATTTCCTCTATTACAATTTTTACAACCTCTAAAATGTGGCAACGCAACAATCAGTCTCAGTCTTCAGCAGAACAAGAGCAACAAACAAGAAACTGAAATAAAAAGGAACCTTTTTCCCTAAAAGCAAACAAACTGGTTTTGGAAAGCCTGAAATTTGTTTGATCTGATTCAAACCTCAATGGTTTATGATGACTGTATGGACTGAATTTGAAATAGCGCTTTGCTGTCTTAAGACCGTAAATAAACCAAACAAAGGTCTTTCTATGAAGATTTAAACAGCAAGACTGAATCCACAGATCTGACCTGCTGACCATATCCAATTTTTTGTCCCATCTGTTTGCAATCACTAAGGCTATCCAACTGTGTTTACAGTATAGCGCTACACAGCCCAAATTGATCTCTGCTTTTAGTACGCAATGCAGAGTCAGGAACCAAGAACTGATAAGTGGTTCCTTTTAGTTTCCAGAAAAAAAAGGCAAAAAAATATCATCTTAAAAAATCATATTAAAGTACTCTAACAGTGTTTCTTGCAATGAAGAATATTCTGTGGTACAATATATTACATGTTCCCCACACCTTGCATATTTTGAATACATATTTTGTCTAAATCTGTTAAAGTTTTCACTTACAGAGTCACAGTGTAATAATCTTATGTATTATGTATTTATGTATTTCTTGTTTAAAAGCATGTGCAAAATTCCTCAAAATGCATTAAAGTTCTAAAGATTCCATCTGGCCCTGAGCTTTCAGACTTACAAATGCAAGGGCTAAATAAAAGAATGAATGAATGAATGAATGAATGAATGAATTTAAATATATTTGCAAACCTTACCGCAGTGCTGAGTTATTACTTTGGATCAGACTGAGCATGTGTGTTGCATAACAATGATGATACATTGTGAAATTAAGAGGAGAATTAGATTTGTGTGTGTGTGTGTGTGTGTGTGTGTGTGTGTGTGTGTGTGTGTGTGTGTGTGTGTGTGTGTGTGAGTGTGAGTGTGTGTGTGTGTGCTTTCTAGATCAGATAGCTAGATATCAAGTACATATTTTATTTACAACCACATCTGAAGCAGCCAAATAAGATGTGTAAAAAATCTGATCTCATCTGCCTTTTGCTATTCATACAGTACACATACAACAAAGATCCAATAAGTGCCAGACTCTTTGAAAACTGGGCAACAAATGAATCACATTTATACAGATATAACTAAATAAGACTTGTTTTCTTCTCGACAGATGTAAGCCATCCTTTCGCTATTATAAGAGAGATGAAAATTGGATGATGTTGTGGAGACAGAGGACTGTTATAGTGTCTGGGAAATGCCTTTAGCAGTTGTTACAAAATAGCATGGAGGTGCCAAGACTGCTCTATACCACTGTCTAAAATAAAAATCAAATCTGGAAAAAAGCAATGAAAACCAAAAAGTGTCTCTCGCCAATCAAACAAGGCTTTGCAGCGCACAGTCTCCACAGCGCTCAGATAATCACTTAACTGCCTCCCTACCCACAGTCCTTCAGTAGTGGGCTCTCTGCTAGAGCGATTAGGTTTCTATGGGTTTGGCACGATACCAGGGGAATATTCACAATAAGAGCAGTGTGCTATAGACAGAGCACTCTTCCCAGTGTTCTAAGCTTACAGAGAGACAGAGGAACAACATGAACACATACAAAGAGGCAAAAGATGAGAGAAAAGAGGGTGAAGAATAGAGAGGGACAAAGACACATTGAGGACAGATAACAGAGATACAAACAGCAGTCGAGCAGCAGAGAACTCAGGCACAGCAAAACAGATTGAGAAATAGCAAACTAGTCATCTAAAGGGATGGTTTGTCCAAAAAATAAATCATGTCATTCCTAACCTATACTGTATGTATTTCTTTCTTCAGTGGAACACAAAAAGAGAAATCACACTGAAACGAGAGGCTTTCATGTTTTGAAAAGAATAAAGAAACGCAAAGTAATAATTATTGTATGCTATGTTCCAAAATCTCTAAAGCCATCCCAGGTGAAAAAAAATAAAAGTACACTTCCATAATATACTTAAAGTGCTCTATTTTCGCACACAAATTTTGTACTTAATATACTAAAAATGATTCTTTAGTACTTCTTAAGATAAACTTAAGATCATTTAAGTATACTCAACTGTGCTATTTTGGGAAACCATGAATATGAACTAAAATGCGCTTTTAACATACTATCTAAAAAAAATTATTTAATCACCACTTGTAGTACATTTGAGTGTACTAGTGTATGAAAGATGGGTTCAAGTGTACCACAAGTGGTAACTAAATACATTTTTTAAACACAGAGATAGTGTGTTAAAAGCGCATTTTAGTTCATATTCATGGTTTCCCAAAATAGCTCAGTCGAGTACACTTTTGAATCATTTTTAGTATATTAAGTAAAAAATTAGTGTGTGAAAACAGAGTACTTTGAGTATATTATGGAAGTGCACTTTTTTTCACATGGGATATGATAGCTTTCTGTGATAAACAATCTTTTTCTGATAATCTTTACCTTCAATTCAGATTTGGGAATGAAACACTGAGACTGGTTTTGTAACCTAGATCACACAATTATTTGCAAGATTCAATTCAAATAACAAAAATACTTTTTTAAAGTGGTCTTATGTATAATCAAATTTTTCTTCCATCTCTTGAGATTTCAATGCACCACTGTAACTTTCAAAAGTTTTTCTTGGGTAAAACAAGTTATTGAAACCAAGCTGCAGAAATGACTCATTTTGTATTGTCAGCCTCAATACATGACTGTATTGCCTCAAAACAAGTGACTTTAGTTTACAGTTAAAATGAACACTAGTAGCAGTAAAACACCAAGAAATGTTATTTCTTTTCATCCAAGTGATGATTACAGGGGCAGATTATTCATTAATCAAGACTTATTTTGACTATATTCTGTGTACAATACTATGTTGTGATCTCGAAACACTTTTACTACAGAGCATGATTTCCAAACTAATACATTTTCAAGTTTGCATCACATTACCAGATCCATATGTATGGCTTTTCTGACATTGTAAACTTGCTCAGTAGCTCACCTGGTACAACACAGCACTGTGGGCTGCTGGGGTCACAACGCTCAATAAAAACTTGTAAAGGTATGGTAAAATGACATGGTTGTTACAGCAAATTACAGTGTTTTTTATCTCATGTCTGCTTTTGGTAACAATATAGATTGGTTTTAGGGTAGGGGTTAGTGTAGGTGGTAGATTATTTTCAAATGCAATATAATTTTTACCTTTTAGTGCCACTCACTGGACATTTCCCAATTGCCATGTAACCAACTCAGTTCCCAACAGTATATACAGCAACTAACATAAAAGTGTTGATAGATTCATGTTCATCTATTTCAGATAAAACTGAATGCACTTTCAGCACCACTCATAGGACATTTCACTTTTTTTTTTTTTTTTTAATATTTATTTTTTGGTGTTTTGTGCCTTTATTTCAATAGGACAGTAAGTGGACAGAAAGCAAAGTGGGAGAGAGAGAGGTGGACAGGATCTAGAAAGGTCCATGAGCCAAGACTCAAACTCAAGACGCCCGATGCGCAACAGCGCTATATGCCGGCATGCTGCCTACGAGGCTATCAGCGCCAGGATATTTCGCTTTTAAAAGTATTGTGAAATGCTGAAGAAAAATTATTTTACAGAAATATCACAAACATCTACTAGCAACCAACAGCACAATGATTTGCTTTTTTAATTTAACAGCTGTCAGTTTGAACAGCCCTGAAGAAAGGCTGGAAAAAAGCCAAAAACTTATTTTTTGGCACAAAAACGTTAACATTATTATATATAAGTGGACCTCAGGGAAAAAAGTAATAATAAAAATGATAATGAAACATTTTAAGCAAGAATAAAAGACCGCTTAAGAGAATCTGATGGAGTTTTAGAGAGTTTTGTCATGTTGCTCAGTAACAGATGGACATCTGACCCTTTGTGTCCTCAGCTAGACTGCAAATCAGCAGCCAGATTTTGCCTTGATTTTCCACACAAATGTGTGTGCATGTGTGTGTGTGTGTGTGTGTTATTGTGTACTGCAGGGGAATTAATTTAAAATTCCAAGAGATCTGTTCTTTATATTTCCGTCCCAGCAGAGGTCTGGACAATACTGTAAGTTATATTTATAACTAAAAGTTATACATTTCCATCTAGGCAACAGTAGTACTTTGTAAAAACTAGTCGAAATAGTCATCAAAGTTTGGGATACTGGGCTCTGAGATCCAAAGCAGTGGGGTGTCTGAGAACTGGAAAGAAGAAGAAGAAAAAAAAAACTTTTACATTTACATTTATATTTATTTTTACATTTATATTTACAATATCTATGTATGGCAGAAGGCCATGTGACAGAAAAGACTCTGTATGGGGATTCAGAGTTTTCCTCGTGAAGTCTGGACCATTTTTATATTTTGTTTAAAATAAGTATCTACTAAAAACAAACAAACAATGTACATAATAATCAAAATGCTCTCATCATGAGCAGAAAACAAAGTTAACTAATATTTCAACGTTCTAGTTTTCTTTCCTTGCCATCCAATTACAACATTGTTTATTATGAAGTGATCTTAACATTTAACATGCTGATTAATAATGCTAAATGTAGAAGAAAGGTCCTGCCATTAACCTGGTTTATCTGAATGACTGAAGACATATTTTTTATATATATATATATATATATATATATATATATATATATATATATATATATGACAGATAAAAATGTATTTGCTGTATCAAGTATCAATCTGTTTTGTTGCTCACCGTGTTTCTGCTACTGCTATTAAATAACTGCATCATCTGTAGTTTTTGTAATGCTTTACATCTTTAACAGGGGAGCAGAAAGGGCTCGGATAAAGTGTGATTGGCTTTAGATAAAAATATTAGAGGATATAGAGCTGAAAGATTGGTACCATTGATTTGACATGCTGTTCATTTTAAAATGTAGAAACAGTAAAATTGTACTACCTTTGTCATTATGTCTCACAGTCTAATTGGAACCTACAGTAGCTAGGTCTAGAACCGTATCGCAGCCCGATATTTGAGATCCCCTGATGTACTGTATATATGCATATCTAAGACTCATGAAGAACCCATAAATCTACAAGATGACAGTTTTCATTCACAACTGAATGAATTGGGCAGCTTGATGAGTTGGTTAGGACTAATGGCGTCACTCTTTGACTATGTATACAGCTCTTTAAAACACACAATGGCCTATCTAGGAAGTGAACACTTGAAGGCAGTATGAAATGTCCATTTAATCAAAGAGTAAGAAGCAATAAAGACTGTGACTTTAAGAGCATACAGCAGAGCTGTGTTGAGTGTGTGTGTGTGTGTGTGTGTTGTTGTTACAGAGAGAGTCTTGCTGCTCAGGAATGGCACAATAATGTGTTTACGTTTGCTGCTGCCAAGATCCTGTCAGGAGCCGATCCAGAACTCCAGAGAGCAGCAGCAAATTACACTATATTACACTACACTGCAGTGCAATACACAACTATATTACAGTATACACTGCACTACACAACGTTATATTATTCTAGACTCCTTTCTGGACAATATATTATACTACAATGTACTACACAACAGCTCCTTCCTGCACATTACCGTACACAATACTACATAACACCACACTATAAACTGGAGTACACTACAGTTCCCCCTGTACAGACAATCCAGGTTCATCAATTCATCAATCATCAATCCAGGACATTTCTGCAAAATAAAATTGTTGCTTCTTGCCTGTTTTGCATTCAAATTTTTTAAAACAGACTAATGAAGTCTATGTTAGTTGCTGTACATAAGTTCAGAAGCAAAATGTCCAGTAAGAGGTACTAAAATGTTAATGCTCTTTTGCGTTAGAAAAATAACATACCACCTACACTAAATCCAATACCCTAAAACTAACCAATAGTGTTAACGAACGCAAACATGACATAAAAACGCATTTGCTGATACAACCATTCTGTTTTAGCTTGTTAATTTGAGTTGCATGACTTTGAGCTCTTTTGCAAGTGCAGTGCTGTATCAGGTGAGCTACTGAGCAAGTTTACTACATCAGAAAAGCCATATATACGGAGCTTGTAATGTGGTGCCAATGTGACAATGTATTAGTTTACAAATCATGCAATGTCTTTTGAGGTCACAATATAGTATTGTACAAGGAACCATGCAAAATAAGTCTTTGTTAACCAATATTCTGCCCCATAATCATAATTTTTAAAGCAAAAAAAAAAAAAAAAAAAAACTTACTGTATACAACACCTAGTGATCATTTCAGCTTTAAATTGCAGTAATTTGTATGTACAGATAACTATGGTTATTCATATTATACTATACAACTTTACACCTATCTTCAGTGTTACTACACTATCCTAAAGTTCCCCATGTTAACAAAAATAGAACTTAACCTATAACTTACTGTCAATACACCAGGCACCACTTTCACCACAGCCAGCTTTCAATGTATTATTACAATTATTAATATTTAGAGACTGAAAATGGACACCAGTCAAACATCTGAGGCATGTAACAGCACACAGAATTAAACAGACAATGCTCCAGCATTCGTAATGTGCAGTCTTGGATGTAGGTCTAGGCCTTGCAAAACACCACAACAACTTTTACTGCCATTAAACAACAATCATAAGACTGGACAAAAACTCCTTAAGTAATGTAATAACACCTCTAAAAACACACACAAAATTGATACAAATGTGTCTGGCAGACGGCACAGTGTTCGTTTGTGGAGATCCCACCAGCACTAAGCTGGGTGTTAGACTGATACTGTGGACTGAACAAAAGCCAAACCCACACATCTGATTTTAACAGACCACAGATCGCATCTGACAGCTCACATGATCAGAGAAGAAGACCACTCTGAAAGGGTGAAGACATGGGAAATCAGTGTTAAACGGATGTTTGTGATTCCCATTCACTTATCCTATAAACCACAATGTTTGATTTTTGTTGACATTTACTGAGTTTAAGAGGCTTGTTGTGAGGCCTGTTTGAAATTATTCAATTTTGACTAAATTGAAGAGCTCTGCAGACAAATCAAAACATTGAAATGCATGTATTGTACTGTGATGGGTCCAGCAAGGGCTAGTTCTATTATAGTAAATGAGTAATTCTCTACCTTAAGTGTATATAAAGCATATTTAGAACATGGATGAAACGTATACGTACTGCTTACTGCATATTTCTTTTTATATTACCATGTTTTGCTTGTTGTTAACATTTTGGCTTTTATTTCCTTAAGTCTGCTGAAGAAAAAAAAGTCATTCTGTGGTTGGACATTTTTTCATACATGAATGTGTGAATAGTGCCCTTAAAATGCATTGTTTTGATTGACGTTCACAGTGAACCAATTCAACTGGTTCATTGGAAAGGTTAATTGGACAGGTTCATCTGAGTCTCTTGCATTTTAGAGGGGCTGGTGATTTCATCAGTTCTGAGGAATTAAGTTTTTATGAAATGTAGTGGAGTAAAGAGTATGATACTATGGTTTGGAATGTAGTGAAGTAAGTTTCCCAAAACAAAAATACTCCAATAAAGTATAGAGATTCGAAAAATGTATTTAAGTACAGTGACAAATACTTTCCAAGGAGGTCTATAAAAACGAGAGAACTATTAGCATTTCCATTCATCTCAATGGCACATTGACCAATGCTTGACATGCCTCCAAATCAGAAGTTTAAGGCTCAAAGAACATCCACAGATTTCAACTGAGAGTTTTTGCCACACAACACAAAGCAGCACCATATTCGACAACAATTACAGCTGAAGGTTTCTGTGAGTAAGTCTTTATCAGTGGTCCATATCCTGACAATGGAATTTTCATCCATTCTGCTCAGCCAGATTGCTCAAGCTGGATAAAGTTGGATGAGGACCAGTGACTGTGAAAAGGAACAAGTCATTCCTCACATGGACTGGCCGAAGGTCTGGGCGTTGTGTTTTACTCTTCACAGAAAAGCATCTCTTAATCATGTTTTTGTCACCAGCATGCCACACTTAGAAATTACGTTTTCAGGGTGATGTCGTCCAATGCCATAATGCCATTCATCATGCCCCAAGCACTCAATGTTAGTTTCATTACACCATTTCTTTCATTTCTTTAAATTATTCCATTACTGAATACATGAGAATTTCTTCATCTATATGCATTTTCAGCCCTGAAATTTTTTTTCAGTCTTACATCTCAAATTATATATTGTGTTATTAGCATTTTGTAGTGGAAATAATGTAAAAAAAAAAAAAAAATTATAACAAAATAGCAGATATCTTTGTCTTTGCTAATTTCATTGTTTCCAAGTTCAATTATCCTGTATACATACAATTAAATAATAGATTTACATTTTATAATAATTGTAGAATAATAAAATTTGACTGGAAATGACACAAATAAATATGTTCTGTTAAATAAATATCCCCCCCCCCCATTAAAAACATAAGAAAATATTAATATTGTGTGGTTGCACACAAGCATTCAGTTGTAGACAAGCATTATTCACTACCTGATCTCATGACGAAAATGTACCTGCGGGAACTTTGTTGCAAGACGTGAAATATGTATAAGTACATATCACTGCAGTTTCCAACAGAAATGAACACTAGAGGTGGTAAAACATTGAGCACTTGCAATCATTTTTGCACACGGTTATGATTGCAGCTCCATATGTTTCGCTTTCTGAACATAACAAGCTTGCTCGGTAGCTCAGCCAGCACAGAATTGGTCTTAGGATGCAAAATCCTTGGGGATGAATCCCATGAAAAACATGACTCATGATGAAAGAGCTGAAAGATGAAAGATCAAAAAACAAGCTAAAACAGCATGTTTGCAATTGTGTTTTTACATCACATTCACTTTTGTTCCTACTATCGGGTAGGTTTAGGTGTAGTGCAGATGGTTCGTTATGTTAAAACGTCACAGAGCATTAGTCTTGTATCGCCATTCAACGGACATTTCAAGTCAGAACTGCAGTGAAACCTACAAAACCAACGTCACATAAAATGTTCTATATGTACGTTCATCTGTTCCAGTGGGGAAAAAAAGGACACTCTTTTAGCGCAACTCAGTGGACATTTCACATCGAATGTCACGAAACATACATGGCGGTACGTATTTCGCGTCTTGCGAAAAAGTTCCCACAGGTACGTTTTTTCGTCATGAGATCAGATTGCTTATTTAATCTGTCAGGACAATTTAAGTATTGCACCTAGTAAATGTAGTTGTCAAATACTGACTGTGTGAAAGAAACAGAGAAGTCTCTACTCTAATTGAAAGTATTCATCAAAGCTGCACCAAGCATCCTGACATTTTACTCAGTATCTGTAAATTCTATTGTGAATAAAATGTGCATTGAGCTGCCATAAAGAGTTCCAAATCAATAACATGGCCAGAAGGATTTCTGGGGAGTTTCCAGGCTGCATTCCTCCCACTGATCAAACAGATTGGGATATTACTGGTTGTGTGTTTCTTGTTCGTGTTTGCCGGAAAACAAGTGACTTTAGTTTGTTCCAGCTGTCGCAGCTGGTTAGGCATTGGGCTGATGCCATGATACTGAAAATTGGCCATCAACAGGGATCATATTAATTGTCCTGCAGAAGAGCAGATGAACATGGAGCAGATTCCAAGCTTCATTACATCCGTAAGCCTGACTTTGTGACTGCAAACCCCAGAAGTGCCATTGCACACATTTCTTTGTCTTGTTTCTATAATATATTATTCTTTTCTTTTCTGTTTCTCTTCCCATCTTCAGTGACAGGATTACTCACTCTGTTCATAGGCTCATGTGACCTTTAACCCCACTTCCCTACTCACTGGCGATTTTGCTTCCTGTTTATCGTGCTAGACCGACTCCGGGTTGGTACCTTTCCTCTGTCCCTCTCCCTCTCTCTCTCCCTCTCTTTTTACAATCTTCAAAAGGGCCTCCATCGAGACAAAATGGATTAACAAAGCAGAAGAATTGTACGAAACAGCTCCAGCTTTGAGCATTAAGCATTACTTATTAATAGCTCCACTTCTTACAGCTGCTCTCACCAAATACATGCACATCTTTGATCATAGCCACCCTTTACCCTTAAATGAACCCTTTTTTTTTCTTTCTTTTTTTTCAAAAAAACATCCCAATCCCTGTCTCATTCTGCACTGGAGGGTAGGAAATTGCATAAGACTTGTCTGTGGCTAGTCCTAATAACTGGCTATGGGAAATAACACTGTATTGTGAAGGTTTAATTGCTAAATATCTAAAAATTCAGCCTAATACTTCACAAATGGAACTTCACAAATGGAAGGAGTGATTCGAGGAGATCTCAGTGTTTAATAGGGACTTTGATTGCTCAGTGACTCAATTAACTATATATATATATATATATATATATTATGGTTAATTGTACATATTTATTATACATACAAATATAATGTATAGTTTTAGTTCATATACATATTTATATAATGAGCAAAACAATACTATTTTAGGGTATATTTTGGATATGATTTGGACATGACAACAGCAATAACTTAGTTTAGAAAGTCAGATGTTAATCCAGTAACTGACTGGTGCAGGGAGACGACTCTTTAGACTGATGAATTCAAGACTTCTTTTAAATTCTCTCTGAGTTCAATTCTGATTTGACATGAGCAGAACAAAACTGGATTTGGGCCACTTTTGCCTGCAGTCTGAATGTAGCTATTTGACTCATATTTTTCCAAAAAATGTCTCAAGACAACTGTGTTAGAATCAATTCCATCAATAGAGCTCCATCTAGCTTTTTTTTTTTTTTTTTTGGACCTCAAGAACATGTGCCATATGTTGTTGAGCAATGTTTGTGTCTGGACACAGCTATAACCTCGAAGATACACTTCACCACCATTTGATATCTAACCATTTTATCAAACATAAATCCACTGATTTAAATATTTAATTTGCATGGGTTTCTTCAGAAAAGCAATGTCAACAACAATATATTACTGATTATGATGTGATATTGAAAAAAATGTGTCATTGCACTAAGCATTTGTATTTCTATGGCCTCTCGAAGGACATTGTCTGCATTTTCTTGCTTTTTTAAAACTATGATCTTATTTCAAAATAGCCCAATAATTTTACAAATAACATAAACTAACAAAATAGTAAAAAAAAAAAAAATAGAATATTAAAATATTTGTAATATACTGTACACATGTATAGAAAGAAAACATTATTTAACTCAGATATGCATAAGAAATCGGTGAAATGTGAATAAAACCATTCAATTTCAGATGGAGTGAATTGTGTGTTTTCCCATGGGAGTGATTTAGTTTTGACCAGTGGCTTGACAAGCAACACAACAGACAGACTCAATATTCTGTATAGATACACAACACAGCACCTGAGCACCCAAGCCTTGTCCTATTGGCTACTTCTGCAACTTTCTCCACCCAGTGCTTTCCAAAGAGAGCATAAGGAGCGGAAGGGAAGCACTGTCTTTGGAAACATGCCCAATCACACTGAGAGGACCACAAGCATCCATCAGAGTGATAATGCTGATGAACAGCAGGAGACAGACATGTCTAGAGACCCCTGAGGAAGTGTTACTGTTTACTCCAGGGTGTAAGATATAGAATTTCACACCCGAAAGTAAACTATAAATATTTCAAGATGTGATGTGTTATGATGTAAAACAGACTGTGTGCTGCCTCTGAGGAATTTTTCTGATTTTGCTTCATATGCAGCAGATTTGACTTTCAGAAGTTTTCAGACTAAATTAGGGCAAGATACAATCTTGTGCTGTGATAACAACTATAAAAGAAAAGTAGTGTACAGGCTTACTTTTATATTTTTATATTTATTTCAATTAATCTTTCTCTACGCTGATATGCAGCCTATTATGTAATAATAACAATGTAATAACAACAAATATGCATATTTATGGAATATTTTAATTTTATTCTTCATTTTATGAATGCAGTCACAACTAGATTGTTGTTGTAGAGTGTTGGATTGCTGTATCAGGACCACAACTACCTGTATTTTAAGTTATAACGTGCAAATTGTCCCTCATTAAAAAGTATTGCACAAAAATGAATGAACAATACCTGAAGACAAATGAATAGAACTTGTACATAAACATGCACACTGTCAAACCCTTGAACAATGAACAAAGTTTGATGAAATCAGTAACATGCAATTTGAACTGGAATCAAATGTCACTTAATATGTTGTTTTCTGTAATCCTCACAAAAGCGTACCATGGTAACCATAATTTCTGTCAAAAAAATAAAGCTACCATAGTTTCTGTTACTACAATAAACTTGTACTAACATGGTATTAGCCAGTAAAAGACAGAAAGATTAAAGCTTTTTAGAGTTCTAAGGAGACACCATTAATTTAATGTAGGGTTAGCAACTAGAATTGTGCTAACCATGGTATATCTGCCAAAACTAAAGTTTGGTATACACCATGGTAAATAAGAAATGGGAACAGAAAAACAGATAATAAAAAATATATATAAAATATAGACGTCTGTGCTCAGTTATAGTGGTGAGTGAGAATGACGATCTGAATGACAGCTGGCTGTATCACCTCTGCACCTTACAACCCCGCAGAGAGATATTATTGTTTCTTCGCCTCACAAATGATATTGCGGAGTGATATCAACATAAAAATGAGCCAAAATGACCTTTCCATTTACACTCAGTCTCAGTTAGTTCTGTGAGGCAGTCACAAAAAAAGAGTGGAGTAAACAGAGAGGGTTAGCTCATAGCAATTTCAGCTAATCTAATAAAATTCTTTTGCAACATTAATGGGTAAGAAATTATTTCTGTTTTTAGTAGTTATAAAAATATTCTGAACTAGTTTTATTATTTGCATCTGATGTAAATGTATGTGCTAAATTTAATGCTGTCACTGTGCTGTCAAAGTCATTTTAATAAGAATTTCATGTGAGAGCGAAATATTTAGTAATGGATTCAAGTTGGTCGCGCAGCTTCGCCACACTGATACACACAAGGCTGGTTAGTTTTAAAGTGACTTCTTTGTGAGCTGTTCTTCATACATTGCTACAATATTTAAATACTGCTCTGAAAAAATATAATAAAGGTGGTAAATATAAATATAACACCACCTTAAATACTTGCAGCATTTTTAGCTAGCATTGCATCATGCAGTGCCTAAATGAATGTGGCCGTAATTTAGGGGAGGTAATAGTTCTATGTTATGGTACAAGTAATTTTAAGCAAATTTTAAGCTCTATATAAGCAAAATTCATGTGAATGAGTACCGATTTGCCTCAGATTTCTGGCTTTTGTTGACGATCTCCAGAAAGCTGTTGGTGAAAATCGAACCTAAAATCGTATTGTGCATACAAATTAGTGCTACTGAAATGGAGATTTCTGCAGGAGAAAATATGTGTTGTATTTTAAATCCACAGACGCAAATTGTTGTTAGAAAGTGTAGGACGCAAGATGCAAAATAGAAAGTGAAATAAAATAAAACACTAAAATGTGTATTTTGTATGTTTTCTTTCCACTAGTCTGAAATAAAATATAAGTTATGGAAGCAAAATAAATGATTAATAAATCTAAAAATAATAAACAAGTCTAATAAAATGGATAATCCAACTAATTAAATAGTTCACAAATAAAATAGTATGTTATCCCATTGGATTATGTTCTTTTTTAATTTGGAAATTGATGGACACAATTCAGAAGATTGTTTAAAATCAGTGAAAGATTAATCTGGTGTCAGTGCCAAAACTGCTTTATTATTTAACACTTCAGTTAAAAACAAAATCTCTAACACTTTTATTACTAATATTAGTAGCAGATATGCACACACACACACGTGACCATGCTTCAGCTGTCCTTCCTATTGATAGCTGTGGAAATGTATTATGGTGCAAATGGTGTAGCAAAATCTCTGGAGGTTAACACCTTTCTAGCAGTGATGTTATATTCCATCATCAAACCGCCCAGCCCTATCTGCAATAAGTCAGAAACTATTTATAAGAATGGAAATGCACGCTGTTCCAGCGGAAAAGAGATGAATCGATACCCAGGGAGTCAGATAGACACTCAGACGAATAGACAGACAAACGATTTCTCGCAACCATGAAGGCCAGATATCAGGTGGGCCCATTGTCTTCTGTTTGAGACAGTCCTGATGAGCTGTTGACAAGGAGAGAGACTCAGCTGGAGAAAATCATTCCCGCCGGAGCAACGGGAGCGGGAATCCTGCTATGCATCTGTAATAGTCTTCATGACTCGAGGCCTCCACAGGAGAGAGCTGCCTGTGTTGTATTTTGCTAACTTTGCTGCTGACTTGCAAATCTGGAAAGTAGAGCGGAATACAACAGATTGTGCTGTGCGTTCCAGCGGCACGACAGATAAGAGGGAATTCTGCTTTCTGTTTCAGAGCGGCACTAAAGAGACTGAAGAAACAGACTCTGGCACAGACAGAAAAAGTCGGTTTTAAATATTCCATGTTCTGGTGCATTCAGGAGAGAGAAAAACCCACGCAGCTCGCTCTGTAATCTCAGACAGAATGGGGCACTCGGGAGGGTCTCTTTACACAACCGAAAGCTAAAGTCCATTTCAGGACATTTAGATGATGTTTCTTTCCTAACGAGACCCTCTTAGCCACACCCTTCGTTTTTCAGTGCATCATGATTTCACACTTGTAGTTATTAAGAACAGAATCTTATTCCCCCTCAAAAAAAGAGCGTAACACTACAATAAGAGCCAAATCTCCAACCCCCCGCTGAACAAACAAATGGAGATTTGTCAAGCTCTGATTCTTTCATTATGGGGTGGGTTGGTTGAGGCAGCTAAGCTGTGTGAGATAGCTCAATTGGTTTCATGTGACACTTGCTGTTGAGGTGCTGGGGGATTTGATAGTCAATGGCCACGTACAGACTGCAACTAAACACGGCGCTCACTTCTTTTAGTGCTTAATATCATTCTGTTAGGTCAACAATCAAATCACTCTATAAAAAATCCGGAACAATAGTAGTTTCATTAAATCTGTTTAGAGTGTACAAAGCAAACAGCTAGTTTGCATACATAGTCTCTACACAAGGGATTCAAAATTGATCTGGGATTTATTAAAATACAATTCTCACTCCATATTCTGTACACACTTTTTAGTGATAACTGCATTATACAATAACCAAATTCACTCCTGAAAAATTCAGTTTTGTTAAATCTGCTTGTGTGAATGAAGCCGAAATACATATCTGATTGCTAATATTACTTTGGGAAAAATGCTGTAATCAGACAGGTTAAACTGTTTGCATTTTATTTACAAGACACCAAAACATTGCTATGGTAAACCATAGTGAATTTCCCAAGAGATTTCTACAGTAATTTAGGGGATTTACTCCCATTTTTAAATACAATTGTCACTCTTTCTGAGTATATACACTGCGTATTTATACAGTTGTATGAGGGGATTTCCAGTGCATTCCTGAAAAATGAATCTGTATAGTGTGTACACAATCAAACCAAACAACTACAGTAGTTAATGCAATTACATAATTAATGTAAAGTTATGTAAACTGTTGTTCATGCAAATGTTGCTGTCACTACTAAAACTTGCAGCGTGATGTGTGTGTGGCCAGTATGAAGCTGTGACTGTTTTGTCTGTTTCCTCATGTACACCCTTTTGAAAAGAAATGCAGTTAATTGTATTGAATGTGCACTTGTAGTGTACTTCAAATGCTATAAGTGGGCTATATTTAAAAAATGTAGTTGCAGATAATATTAATGTGATAAAAGGCCACTTGATAGGACCCCCTCATGACTAAATACATTTTTAATTTAAATTTATAGTATATTTTAAATCATAATGCTTTAATCAATTTGTGGTAACCAAAACTAGATAAACTAAATATATAGATAAATATCTAAATATATAGATAAACTAGCATATGAAAGTACATGTGAAGTACTTGATTATATTTTTTTTAAATTGCACTTAAAATTAATATATTTTAAATGTACTAAACTGCAACTTCATTATTACAAATGTGTAATTTAAAATAGATTTAATACATGGCACACAAGTTTCAATAGAAATGACATTGAAATACATTTAACAGTACACTTTCACATTCAGTATATTATTTTAAAGAATATTATTTCCATAATAAGTACACTTTTCTAAAATATGCTAAACTGTCCTTCCTAGTCACAAGGGCCTGTCACCCAAAAAAAACGTTCACCATTCAATTGCTCACACAACTGTGGTCAGGCACCTACATTCTGTGCTACCATCTACAGCTGGGCCTCTTCTGCAATGCCATGCAACACTCTTACAATTTCTGGGGTCTAATTTTAGGGACCATTGGCACTGTTAGATGCTGCAAAAGAGAATAATTGGCCTCTTGGACATCTCAGAGAAATTTCTTGTTCTGATTGGCCAAGTCTCAAACGCCAAGGGAGGACATTTCATTTTCTTTTCAACATGTGGGTCCGATAAATATGATTCCATCCAAACTCAGTGAACATGTACAATGTTTCTTTTGATCAAAGCTTCTGCTTATTAGTTCATAAGACTTAAATTTGCAAGAAAGAACTCAGGATGGTGAAATATCTCAAGGCAAAGATTGTTGAGGCAAACTAAAATGCTCTACAAATCCGTAACCAGCTAAATAGTTCTCTGTGAGAATCCAAGCCACCAGAACAGCAAGAGCAGAAGTCAAACCAAAGATATTATCTGAGAAATTTGATCAAACAAGTATGTCTCAGAAAAAAAAAAAGTATGACTCATATATACAAGACTCTAAAAGGCATGGCACTAAACTAAACGAACTAAAGAAAGTGAGTGGTGAAGCTCGTCCGATTCTACAGAGAAAAGACAAAAAAATTACTTTTGCATTGGCAGTGACAGCACCCTGTTGGCTATCTAAACACATCCACAGAAAAGCAGGGGTCATGGGACAAGGTCAAAGGTCATAAAATTAACCTTCACAAAACATTTATCAGTCCTCCACAAACAAATAAGCACAAAAACTTGCCGACAACAACTCAGCAACATTATAATGTGAAGACTGGGAACTAATTTAGACCAACTGCAGCGAGTTCCCTACAGTTATGTCTGTGTATATGACAAAGGGAAAAAAATTAATAAGAACCTGCTGTTAGCGTCTCCAGTGGAAGAAAATGCCCAGCTTATATTAAACACAGTTAAGAGCTGCGTCATTGTGTGTTCTTTTCGATGATTGTGGTCTGGATTGAATCAGAAGTTCAAAACGCTGCCAATTACACTACTAAAGCTGGCAATTTACACGTTCAGAGTGGTTAAAATTATACTCAGCTCAACATGCATTTTTCCAAAAAGAAAGCTAAAGGTTAAACCTATATATAGTTGGCATGCAACACTTTTGGAAAGTCGACATGTCCTGCGGTGTGACATGCTATACTCAAGAAAACATTTAAAATTATGCATGGAGCTTTTATGATGTTTCATGCTGCAAAGACTACATGGAATATTTGTACTTTTAAAAACGAATTTGTCACACCAAAGGACCATTAACCAAATTAATTATAAATATTAATATATACACTTCCCTTAATTTCCATAGACATGTTACACATCAACTACCCATTTACATAACATCAACAAGGGTTCTACCCTTCAGACTAAAGCAAACAAATTTGTAAACAGACAGAGTTACAAAAGAGTTGTTTTGTAATAGTGATTCACATAACTGCAGTCGAATAACGTTGGCGCAAAATAAAATCGTGACAAAAAGAGGCAGGGCTCACCCCCTCCACTGAGCATTTTCACTGAAAGACCTGTTTGTCTCAACGGAGCGATTACGATATTCTCCTGGAGCATCAGCATTCATGAAGTCTTTACAGTATCAGTTATAAACAACTTAAAATATTTGCGGCTGCCAAAAGCTCATGGGAGATTGTATTAGAACAATGAGCGTGAGAGGAGAGAGCTGTTTGTGGTTTTATCTAGTGTCAAATGAGTTATGATACATGGTTTGGGTTTGGATGTTCGGGATGTTGGCCAGAAGCTACTACATAAGACGCCGTTGTGCCCATGCTTCAAAAAGTGGGTTGAGGCGAGAAAGATGCAAACCGCAGTTAACAATGTGGAGGAAGATGTTCACAGTGCAGTTTCAAAGAGGCGGACAACCCTCGCAAAACGCCATGAATACAACAAACACGGAGTGTGATCACAAGAGAGCATTGCCTGAGACAAAGACTGACAGAAAAAGTAACACTTCTCCTATTGTGCGAAACTTTAACAGCAATTTGTCAGCACTGATTTGCAAAACTTCACGTGGGTTGCTATGGCTGCTTTTGGAAATGTGTGTCAGGCGCTGGAGTTAATGGGAGTTTAAAAATGAATTATGGCAGGGAATTTGATGAAGGCACTATTGAAAACTGTGTTGTGGGAGTACCAAACATCAGGGAGTGATAAATTTCATGACACATTTTCACATGAGCGGGCTCGTTTTACCGTGCACTGATTACGTTCCATTTAAAAGGAAGTCGTTTTTAAAAAGCTCCCAGTGAAGGACGAACAGACTTGCTCTGTAATTGAAAAACCCACGTCTCTTTCGCCAGGAATTTTTTAAGGTTGATCCAGTTGGATTGTAACAAATGTCACCAGTAAGTATCATTATGTCCTTTACAGCTGGAGAAGATGGCCACAGGCTTTCTTTGGACTTCCCTTTTGGACATATTTTATTCCCGCTTCTTATGCTCCAATTAATTGGGTTAAAAATGGAAGGGCGTAATATCCATTGACAAACACATGCATCATTAAAATCAGTTTGTGCATCTGAGACAGTGTAACCATGGAAACGAGGCTATATTTTCCTCTTGAAATTAGCACTTTGACACTTCATCAGATAATATTTATAACACAAGGAGAATGGATTACTTTCTGAATTAAAATAAAAAAAACTCCAGCCAACGTTCCACACCTTAAGGCTAGAAATACACTACAAGACTTTTGCACAGAAAGTATCACTTTAGTTTAGGGACCACTTCTCACTGTTAACTCATTGCTTATTAGCATACATATTACTAGCATATTTGCTGTTTATTAGTACCTATAAAACACATAATGTCTTGTTCTGCATGACGATATTTTAGATCTCTTAATCCTACCCCACAACTCAACTTAACAACTACCTTACTTACTATTAATAGGCAGCAAATAAGGAGTTTAATAGGAGGCAAAAGTCAGAGTTTATCAATAGTTAATTGGTCCCCAAACTAAACTGTGACCAAAAAATAAATAAATAAATAAAAATCTGGTAGTGTATTGTGTGATCCTCACTTGTTTAATGTATGATGTCTATTTTGTCTCTGTAACCATTTACAAAGTCACAAGTGTTTGATTATAAAAGCTGATTATATTCAGATTATAAAAGTTGCACAGTGTTGTCCAGCCTTAATCTTCAATCAAATTCCTGACTTTCTGTACACTCTCGAAAAAAAGAAAAAAAAAAGTACAAAAGCTGTCACTGGGGTATCCTTTTGTACTAACATGTTCCATTTAGGTACTAATCTGTACACTTTAGGTATCAATATTAAGCTTTAAGGTATTAATATGGAGCCTTTAGGGATAAAAAAGGTACAAGTGAGTACATTTTGTACTGTAACTGTCTACTACAGAAGATAACATTATTTTGCATTAATCGATACTACATGACAAATAGGTAAGCAAATGTTATCTCATCCTGTTGCTTAACCTCCCTGTCACCACAACGTATCCGGATGTACTTTTGATTTTTTTTTTTTTCATTTCCATTACTGTATATTTTTTCAGTTTTTCATTACTTCTAACAGTATTTTTTTTTTTTGTTCAGTGTGATACAATTGTCATGACACTTGCAAATGTAAAGCTCTGATGCTTAATATGCTTGTTAAGTTGTATAAGTTAGTTCTGTTATTTAGCTCTGTGATTAGTCTATAATTTGATTGGCCATTGACTGACCATGACCTCATACCAAGGGTGCAGATATTTAGTATAACAGCACTGGGATGTGTGATTGTTTGTGTCACTCCACTTGTCTGTTTTTTGTTGTTCCATGCCTAAGACCAAAGTATGTGAGTTGTGAGGAGTGGAGTGGAAGCTAAATGGAAGATTTTTTATTTTTTTTGAAAGCCAGGGCATCTGTGTTTTCTTCCGCTCTTAAATCGCTCAGAGTGGGGTTTCTCACATTAGCAAGTGGGAAGATGAAACTGATGTCATTTAATTTCACTTATATACTCCATTCCAAAAAGTCTGTCAGTCTGAGTGTTCTTTGGCAAAAATGCAAAGCTTGATAGTTTGGTTTCTTTTAGAACAATTTTTTTATTGATGAATAAAAATATATACAACAATCGCGTTCCCAATATCAGATATTTCAGAATATTACTACAGTACTGCCTTTATGTATGTCTACCAAAATACTAGTGCATCCCTAGGAACAACGGCTCTGAGAATAGGCTGAAATCACAAAGCACCGTATTTAACTCTCTTTGTCACTCTTTGTGTTGAGATCCGTCCCTTCCATAATGTTCTGGATGTTGATGGGCCCTGCGGGGGCTCTATTCAGCTGCAGGCAGCTCCAATCCACACTCAATGAAGAGGAGGGGCAGCACACGGACGTGTTCTAATCACTGCTGCAATGACACCAAGCAGAGAGCGGTGCTTCAGTCATTTACAGTGCCACATCTGTCTCGTTCTGCCCAATTTGCTCACACAATTTCAATGAGACACTGGTGCTTGCACTCATCAATATGTTTTGAGGTGTCTACGGACCGAGTTTGTTTTCATTGGCTCCCTTGCCTTCCCGGTGCAATGAATCAATCACTGTGCAAAGTCCTGATGTAGTTACGCAGTTGCACGCAACATAAAAGACACCGCAGGTTTGACAAGAACAACCGGTGACTTGAAAAATGGCTACAGACGTATATATAACTCATGTGTATTGGTAATTATGGGGAAATATTATTGGCCCATGCCCAGACAGCTTTATGTGATATTTGTTTACCAAAATTTGCATATTAAATGCATCTTCACTGAACACACCTGATTAATGTTGACTGATAATTGGCATCATATTATGGTTTCATTTGCATAAACAATAAAAAAGAGGCCATATGCTGAAATGCAAATTAGTACTTCAAAACATTTACGCAAAAATAAAATTTATATAGAATGTAAAATGCACAGTCAGCCGATCATTACCACAAAATAAACACTGATGCATCCATAAATAATGTAATAAACAATTGTCATATTTTAATTTTTATGTTTTGATGCTGCCAGTGTTGACAAGGGGATACTTCTATTTCAATATAAACAATACTGATTATGACTGGTGAACAGTGGCGTCCAGCATAGCACATATTTGTACAGTGACCAATAAACTGCATAACTAACCATTGTACGAAGTAACTAATTGCCTATAGCTGTGCTTGTTTTATGTCTTTTGCACTCTTTCTTCTCACATAAAATAATAATTTGAACTCAAATCAATATGTCAAGTACATTTATTGATTTGTTTGGCAAGTAGCCATATAATACGGCTAACAATGTATCATTGGCCATGAAAGTATCTGGTTGTTGCCTTGAGGGATTTGAGTAAAAAATGGGCCTTTTTTAGCCTTTCTGAATCTGCTTAAATACAGGGCTATAGTTTAAGGAACTGTACTGGTCACTCATTTCTTTGTAGTGGATGATGGCTGAGGATTTCAACAAAGAATCTTGCCTCTTCCTTAAAAAAAAAAAAAAAATGCAAAACTCCAAAACATACCTATACATAAAATTCACTGCAGTTTACCAGCTGAAATGAACACTAATGACAGTAAAACACTAAATTTTATTCTTCTTCACTAATTTTTTTGGAAACAAATGTAGGATATAAAAGCAAAAGTGTGAAACAGTAAGAAATATATTTGTGAAAGAAACATTTTTGTGAAAGCAAATATATTAATTATTCAGTAACAAAGTTATTTAATCTGTAAATTTGTCTAAATCATCTTTTTTAAAGTAGGACTACTCTAGATGAATGAACTTCTGCTTCTGCATTACTGATGTAATTCCTGTGGGTGCTGTTTGCTCCATACAAACAGCCCCTTTCTGGTATCTTTGCTCAAATCATGTAAAAGTTACTGGGTTGCTGATGTTAAATGCTCACTGAAGTATAAACAACTTTACCCAGACAGTATTATCCAGTATTAACAAGTGACTTTCATTCACTGTAGTTGCTTGATGTGTGAGAAACAAGCATGTTTGAACTTCTGTTTACCATATTTAATGTGTTCTATATATGTGCCATGATCAAAGTTTATATGTGAATTAAAGCTAAAATTATGTCTGTCATATAAAGCAATCATGTCTTTTTAAACCACTCAATTTATATAGATTACTTTACAATGCATTTTTGTACTTTTTGAAGCACGCAAATTTTGGTCATGTGAACTTTTAATAGATAGAAAAAAAAGCAAAAAAAAAAATTAAATTAAAAATATCATCATTTATATTTTGAAAATGAATAAAAATGTCTTATGGGTTTATAGAGTTAACAATGACAGAATTTTCATTTTTGAGTGAACTAACCCTTGAACTTGTACTGCATCCAGAGCTTCCATTTAACGGTAGGACTTACAAAAAGTCCAACCCAACCACCAGCCTCAGTGCAACAACACATCCACATGACCTCTTAAGTGGGCAGCAGTTGTTCAGGCTTCACTGCTCGACAAACCTAAGCGCACCCATGTGTTTTTGACCGAGTGTGACTCCGTATGGCTGCCCATCCCATTGCAGAACACCACACGACTGACCGCAAGAATGAAGCCATGCTCCCTCCTCGACCAAAACTGAGCATGTGGAGTGTGCTGGAATTCAGCGGTGCAAGCAACAGAAAAGAAACCAATAAAAAGAAGGAAAACAGTCAAAAGCTTCACCATCCTGGAGGCTGTTTTATAGAGACCGTGTGGCAAATTAGCACCAAATTGACAGGAAAGAAAACCTCTAATTGGTGTGGAATAGTAAAAGCTGTGAGAGTGGTGGTTTTGTGCATCGTGTTAATCAGAGGGAGGCCAGAGAGGGAAGGAAAGTGTTAATGTTACAGTGGTGCCGTACTGCACGGCTCTACTCCAAATGAAATATCAACAGCATGTCCCAGAGTGCTGAGCAAAGAGCGCGAGACAGGAAAGGAGCTAAAGAAGAGAGAAAGACATAGGACAATAAAAAATGGAGCAGTGCGATGGAAAAAAGAAAACAGAGGAGAAACAGAGAGAGACAGCACAAAAGATGATTTGGAGTGTGGGGTGATCTTAAGACCTGAAACACTAATCCTTCAGACATGGAAGAAAATGTGTGGGACATCAAACTTTACTTTATCTGCTACTGAAAATAGCAATATTTCCATGAGATGATCAGAATGTTCCATTTGCTGTAGTCACTCTGTATTTTATGAAAATTATTACACTACATTATCATTCCTCCTAAATCCACCTGCAAACCAAACCTAAATAACATCACATAGATCAAAATATATTAAATATATATTATATAATCTTGCAAAACACTATGTTATTATAACCATAACGTAGTGAATAATTTGTAAACAAATACATTTTGACATTTCCATTACATAACCTGCTCCATATGCATGAATTTTCCAAAGTAGTAAACTTGCTTAGTAGCTCATCTGGTACAGCTTTTACGATGATTCCTGTGAAAAGAGCTCAAAGACTTCAAAGCTCAAACCACAGAAAAACGGCATGGTTGCTACAGCAAAAAAGCAAACGTATCTACTTTATGTTTGCTGTTTGTAACACCATAGGTTTAGGATTTAGAGTAGGTGGGACTTTATTTCATTTCATTAACCTTTTAGCGCCACACAGTTACAGGGAAAACTGAATGCATTTTTAGGGCTATTCACTGGACAATTCACTACAAAAAGTGTCACAAAATGTGCAAGAAAGAACTTAATATTCTTCCTGCAGAAATGTCGCCACAGGTACTTTTTTTTCTCAATGAGCCTGGGAAACTGAAAAGCTTTAATCTGACCGGCTAGCATTAAGTAACTTCCAGAACTGCGTATACACAGGTTATCTGTCCACTGGGAAAAAAATTCAAACGGTAACAGCCTGATGCTAAAATCACTTTAGGATGTAACAAAGTTTTGTGGCATCAAATCTTTTAATCAAAAGTTTTGAGATGATTTATTATCAAGTAAACAATTTTTTTTTTATTTACCCACCCCTAAAGCAAACCTAACTCTCGCTGGCCACTGAACATGGTTGTCAGACTGTTGCTTCCTGTTTAATATGGCAGTTTTAGGCTAGAATAAGCTGTGAAGTGGACCACACTTTATGCTGATAGTCAAAAGTCTGGGTATGTGAGACTATTTGCTCCTACCCACCATCAACCGCTAACAACTGCCTGGGGAACATAAATACACCACCAATCATTACTTATAGCCAGATTATAGAGCTGACAGGCCTGCTGAGATTATGTCAGGGCAAGCTCTCACAGGCTGATAATATTAGACTGAAAGAGAGAGAGAGAGAGAGAGAGAGAGAGAGAGAGAGAGAGAGAGCAGAGCAGGGTAGACGGGTTTTAGGGCCTGGGTTTTCCTTGGCACACTCAGCTCCATATGTATCTGGTGAGGGTCTAAGCTCTGGAGATAGCGCTGGAGAAACTGATACTGGCAGCAAAGGGAGGGAGTGGGGAATTCTGCTGATCACAATAAGGCCTCTTTTCTCTGAAAATGTTATCAGGTTCAATTAGGGAAAGGACAGGCTTGGCTTTCTTTTTATAGTAGAGTGCCTAGGGCTGTGTGACATGTAATTACATCGTAATGTAACCTGAGAGCTTGTCTGCAGTTTACGGTCTGCTAGTT
>JAFVLL020014086.1:0-50110 GCA_021397915.2 Tor tambroides | reverse complement strand
CGTGTGACAGGTTCATCACAGCAGGAGACACACATGACAGGTGCGTGATATGCTTGGGCCGTAATCGCGCTCAAGCTGCACTTAGCGGCCTATCCAGTTGTCAGCACTGTGATAGCCTGCGGCTAAAATTATTACGCTCGAGGCTCACAGCCTTTTTCGAAAGGCCTTACGTCTAACTCCCACCAATCCGTTTCTGTGGTTGCTGAGGCGCCGCATGAGACAATCGCTTGGAGTGACGCATGCGAGTCAGAGCCCATGGAGAGCGAGGTGACGGAGTATTCTCCTTTCCTCACGCTCTCGCCCGGCCATGTTCAAGAGCTCGAAGAGCGTTATGTGGAGCCGGCTGTCTTCGTCAATAACGATTTGCGGCCTACCCTGGAGGCCCATAATGTGGTTTCCTTCGGTTGTGAGCTGTATGATGATGATGTCTTGTCCACCACGGCCTCTGATTCAGAGGATTTAATGGCGGAATCTTGCAGTTCTCTCCCTCCGAGCGGACAGGAGAAATGCAATTCCCCGTCTTACGTTGTGTTGTTAGACGTTGTGACGCGCGTGGTGGACAAGTTGGGATTAGACTGGGACTGTCAGCCGATGCAAAACCAGGCTAGTTTTTACTAGTCGTACTCCATCCCAGCCCCGTAGGCCTCTTCCCTTCTTTCAAGACCTCCACCAAGAGGTTTCGAGGAAGTCGCGCCCTATGTTGCCGTCCAAGCCATGTAGGATCACTTCCAGTTTAATCAGGAAATCTTACATGGCCGCTGGGCAGGCTGCAGCCACGCTACATTCTATGGGTGTGCTTCAAGCCTATCAGGCAGAGCTTCTCAAGGAGATGGATGAAGGGGAAGGCCTCACTCCTGAGGCTGTTAAGGAGCTTAGAGCTTGGTTTGGCGCTTAGAGCTACCAAACACACAGCTTGAGCAGTGGGTAGGTCCATGGCAGGTATGGTGTCAGTTGAGCGCCACCTTTGGCTCACTCTCACAGACATCAAAGAAAAGGACAAAACTTTTCTCTTGGACGCTCCCATTTCGAAAGACGGCCTGTTTGGAGATTCAGTCACCACAGTGGTGGAAAAGTTTCGGGCAGCAAAACAACAGTCTGCCGCTTTTCGCCAGCTCATTCCACGTAGGCCCAGGGAAGCAGAACGTCAACCACCCATGGTCCGTTCACGTTCATCCTCTCTGCACCGTCATCGGGAGGTTCAGCGTAGTGAACCATCGCCTATGGCACCCCCTCGGAAGGATTGGGGTCCTAGGTCTCGTCCACCCATTCGCCCACGTCAACGCAAACGGATAGACCTGAGTTCGACGGCCATGGCCTCTCGTTCTCAGGCTCCTAGTAGCAGTTCCTGATTCCCTCGCTCGTCTTCGGAGGCCAGGCCCTCCTTTGGAGAGTTTGGTCGGACCGCACAAGCGTATCCGCCTCTCTCAATGTGGCCTCCCGGCTCAGATCTCGACCGCCGCGCCGCTTACTGCGCCTCGGGCGGTTTTAGATCAAGTCCTCATGGCGAGCACCTCCTCAGACACTCTGCGCGTCCCAGCCTTCAGAGTTCGAGAAAAAGCCCAAGGGTCATGCGAGCATGGCCTGTTTATGACGGCCTTCAAAGCCCCCACCCTTGGGGTGTTAGGCTGGCCCGACAGGGCTCTTGGATGCCATCCTGTTATAGAGGTTCCAGTCACTCAGTTGCTTCGGGGCCCTATGCGGGAAACTCAGGCGAGATTTTTATCAAGTGTGGCGACCCCGCCCATGCTACCTGTTCTCGCGGACGCCAGCGGCTTTCCACAGTCAGATGTCTTGACACCTGTAGTTCGACCAACGCCAAACATAGAGCGTCTAAAACCTATAGCAGACTTTTGGGCCGCATGGAAACGCTTGCCCGTCATCTCGCAATGGGTACTATGCACCATTCGACACGGTTACACCATACAATTTCGGAAAGGGCCACCCCCTTTCAGCGGGATTCTTCCCACGACAGTATGTCCTGGGCAGGCTGCGGTAAAAGTCCATTTTGTCTTAGATCCAACCCCGAGATTGGTTTGTGACCATCGATCTAAAGGATGCATACTTTCACATCCAGATCGTCAAGAGACACAGGAAGTTCCTCAGGTTCGCTTTCGAGGGCAAAGCTTACCAGTACTGTGTTCTTCCGTTTGGACTGGCTCTGGCCCCCCGAACATTTACAAAATGTATGGACGCAGCTCTGGCCCCGTTACGGCTCCAAGGCGTCCGAATTTTGAACTACTTGGATGATTGGCTAATATTTGTCAATCCCAGGATCAGGCACTGAGACATCGAGACTTAGTGCTCGATCATCTACGGAGTCTGGGGCTACGAACGAACCCACGAAAGAGTGTTCTGCTGCCTCGCCAGCAAACAACGTTTTTGGGGGTAGACATGGATTCTCGCACGATGCGGGCACGTCTGTCTCCCGCACGTGTGCAGTCATTGCAGACTTGTCTAAGTCTGTTCAAGACAGGGCGTCTAGTCCATGTAGGCTTGTGTCTCAGACTGTTGGGTCTGATGGCGGCAGCGTCCCCTGTAGTTCAGCTGGGCCTGCTCCATATGCGACCGTTTCAGTGGTGGACCAAGAGCCAGAACATTTCACCTCTTTGTCAACCGCTTCGCAGAATTACGGTGACACGCAGGGGTTTTCGTGCTCTAAAGCTGTGGAAAAGACCCCAGTTCCTTCAGAAAGGAGTCCAGCTGGGGGTGTGTCTTCGTCGCAAGACTATCACGACAGACGCGTCATTGACGGGCTGGGGGGCGGTCCATCAAGGGTGCCCAGTTCGGGGACTCTGGTCAGAGGAGAAGCGGAGTTGGCACATAAATCGTTTGGAACTACTAGCAGTCTTCCTGGCTCTCAGGCAGTTCTTACCGCAGTTGACGGGCTGTCATGTGTTGGTCAGGACGGACAACATGACTGTAGTTTCATAGCTGAATCGTCAAGGGGGATTACATTCTCGCCCCCTGTACAGGCTGGCGAGGAGTGTTCTTCTTTGGGCTCGGACCAAATTCCTGTCAGTCAGAGCAGTCCATATCCCAGGTCACCTGAACTCAGGAGCAGACCTGCTCTCGAGGCAGAAGCTGAAAGACGGGAAATGGAGACTTCACCCTCAAGTGGTGAATCTCATATGGCAGAGGTTCGGACGAGCGGAAGTGGATCTATTTGCTTCGAGCATGACTACGCACTGCCTGCTCTGGTTTTCCCTGTCTCCCCCATCGCCTCTGGGTCTGGATCCAGTCTGTATGCTTTTCCCCCCCAATTCGGCTGCTGCCAGTAGTTCTACTCCGAGTACGATCGGACAGAGTGGAGCACCTGCTGTTGGTGGCTCCGTGGTGGCCTGCCCAGTCGTGGTTTTTGGATCTGGTCAGTCTGTCGGTCGGCCCTCCTTGGGAGATTCCCCTCAGACACGATCTGTTGACTCAAGCTATGTTCACTCGATTTAGCACCCTAAATGATTTGGGAGAGCTATGGGTGTGGCCCCTGAGCGGAGTGCGTTAATGTGTTCCGGTCTCTCGGCTGAGACTACTGACACTATTATTAATTCTAGAACTCCCTCCACAAGACGCTTATATGCTATCAAGTGGAGACTTTTTGCCTCATTGTGTAGACAGTGTGTTCTGGATCCAGTTCATTGCCCCATCGGTTCAGTGCTGGAGTTTCTTCAGAGTCGTTTTTCTGAAGCACTGACCCCTGCTACTCTCAAAGTGTATGTAGCGGCCATATCTGCGGGACATGCACTCGTAGGAGGTGTTTCAGTGGGTCGTCATCCTTTGGTCTCACGTTTTATGCAGGGTTTGAGACGGCTTAGGCCTTTCTGCCCGACACGAGTTCCTTCTTGGGATCTAGCGATCGTTTTGGAAGGTCTATTGGGCCATCCTTTTGAGCCGTTGGAGTCTGTGTCAGAAAAATTGTTGACTCTCAAGATGGTTCTCTTGGTGGCTTTATCCTCCCTCAAGAGAGTAGGGGATTTGCAGGCTCTATCCATCAGCCCTTCATGTTTGGACTTTGCCCCAGGGTTGGTAAAAGTTTTATTGAGACCTATGCCTGATTATGTTCCTAAGTTTCGCTTTCAGCAAGTGGTCTTAGAGGCTTTCTCCCACGCTGACGCGGGATCAGGTAGCATGGGTCTCTGCCCAGTGAGGGCATTAAGAATCTATGTAGACCGTACAGCTCAGTGGCGTGGATCTGACCAGCTGTTCGTGTGTTTTGGTGGTAAGAGCAAAGGCTCCGCTGTCACTAAACAACGTATGTCGCATTGGATAGTTGAGGCGCGTGGGTCGTCGATGGAAGATGTTTGTGCTGCGGCAGGATGGTCCTCTCCTAGCACCTTCATTAAGTTCTACAGTCTAGACATGAAGATGGCTCCTTGCTCCCGGGTCTTATCCGCTTGAGCAGATGCTTTCCTTGGTCTCCAGCTATCTAAGGTACGTCAGGCGTTATGGTATAGCATTCCCAAAGCGATGACGTCATCGCAACATTGAAGTGAACCTATTAAAGGGAACATCTCGGTTACGTATGTAACCCTGATTCCCTGAATAGGGAACGAGATGCTGCGATGAGGGCCATTCCGTACCTTGATAGCGCTTCCTTCGTCATTATGAAAATCTGATGAAATGGCGCGTGGCACGCTGGGGGCGGTGCTAAGCGCAATTTGGCCAATAAATTGGCATGATGGTATAAGGGCTTCAGACATTCGTCACTGATGGTGTTCCCAAAGCGATGACGTCATCACAGCATCTCGTTCCTATTCAGGGAACCAGGGTTACATACGTAACCGAGATGTAAACTATTTAAGTATAACTTTAGAAATATTGTCATGTATGTTTTATGATGCTGTTGTTTTATGATATTGATGTGTTTTATGATATTTTTGGGTTTAATATTGGTAAATGGTAATATAATAATGATTGCGCTCATAATAACAAAGTCATTCTGTGTCATCTCAACCAGAGGTCTCCAATTCAAATTTTTAATTTTGTGAATTTTTTTTTCTGGTGAAAGAAATACATAAATGAAGAAAGCCAAAATATTATATGTCATGTAATCCACTGTTTTGTAGAAGTGTGTCAAAATTAAAATTTTTACCTGAGATTTGAAACCAAATTATTAGGGGTAAAAATGACTTCTTTAATAATTCTTGACTTACAGGCATGCAAACTTCAGAGAAAAAAAGTGTTTTTTCCCCCCATTTTTAAACTGTCACCATTGGCATATAATGCAACAAAGATTGATAAAGTCAACAGAATTTACTAGTAGACCTTACAATCTTTTTGTGACAATAACGTAATGATGCTGCGATTTTTTTTTTTTAAAAATTTTTTTTTTTTTTTTTCTATTTTTTTCTAAAGTCATTTTTACCCTCCTGAATTTTGGCTTTGAATCTTAGGTGAAAATTGTCATTTTGACTCCCCTCTACAAAACAGTCTATTACTCAGTAAATATACATCATCCATGACATTTAATATTTTTTTCCTTCATTACCATTTTTGTATTGCTTTAGAAAATTATTAACAAAATCAAATATATGAGTTGGGAAAGTTTCTGAAATTTGGTTGATTTGACACTGAATGACCCAAATAACAATAGTTTTGAAGCCATTGGGATACATTGAGATGGTTTTGAGGTTAAAATTGTTTCCTCACAAATTCCTTGTGGGTAAAACCAAGTCCTGCCCTACATTTGTACTGATTGAACATCCTGTTTGCCTCTGAAATACATTTGCAGAAGTAAAATGAGTTGTAAAAAATGTCATATTGACAGCAGTTCAAAATAATACTGGTGCGGAAAACTGATCAGAAAAAAGAGAACGACTCAGAAAGTGAAAGTGGTGGAGTGCAAGTTGCATTGATTGACACTCAAACAAGAGCTTTGTGTTGCTTTGTGAATCAGTGCACAAATCAATTCTGTGAAGGCACAGCTGTTTCCCAGGAGCACGGTTATGCCCCAGCCTTTTCTAGCAGTCCCTAATGATCAAACAGCGTAAGAACAGACTGCGGCCTGTGTTTGTTAGGGAGTGTTTGGGCTTGGAGTCACTGGGCTGTTTGTATTTGCGGTCCTGCGGTCAGCATGTATGCTAAGACGATGAAGCTGCAGCTGTCCCTTCCTCTAAAAGTGTGAATGGGTGGAGCGAGGGAATGAACTGTTTTCACCAAACTGCAGTGGACAGGAAGACAAAGTGGATTATTAATATCTGCTGGCATATTTGTTAGAATAGGATATTTAACAACAACGTTTCAACAATAGTGATTGATGACCAAGTCATCGATCGAACGTACCCCGTTCACTATAATTGTGTCTTATTGTGCATAATTCATCACTTCGTGTTATTCTGAAGAAAAAAGCTTTGTTTTTATAATATTCATAGTCATTTTTCTCTGCCTCTGAAATGACTTTTACAGATGGCATAATCAAGGCTGCGTTAGTGGTGAAAAACTGTAGCTAATAATATCATAGGCCACTTTTCATGATCCAGTCAAATCCGATGGATAAAATTAAGTCACATCCTAGTTTATATTCCACTAAATGTTCTATTTCGCTTGGAAATAGGCCTATGTTACATTACAAAAGCTAAAAGCATTGCAAATGACGTTTTATGTAATATTTCAAACAAGGAAAGGCTAGCCACACGCTTCTCTGCTAAGCAATAAATTGTGAAATAGATGTGAAATGGGAATTTATTTATCTCCCACTAAAAAGTTGAAACACATGTATGCAAAGAAAATAAACCCTAAAAGCAGAGTGTGAACAAACAATCTGCTTGTGTTTTGTGAATGTTGAGTCAGTGTTATTTGTCATTTGCAACCTATTTTGTAATGTGACATGCATTTCTGAGTGAAACAGGATATTCAATGATTTTATCCAATGGGAATTGGATGGGAATGGAGCAGTCTCTAAATAGCTATTAGTTTGTTGGTCAACATTATCTAGTGATTTCAGTCCAAAAAGGAAGTCAGCTTGCAGAAAGAGCAAGTCATTACATTTTGATGGAAAATTATTTTTTTTGTCTTTTTTTTTAACATGCACCAATGAATCGTTCACAATAAGATTGTGAATATGCATTGAGAAGGTACACAGGGTCAGTTCTGATTTTACGTTAACTGAATTAGAGAAAAAGAGCTGGAAACTACATTTGGCCTCATGCATGCAACTAGGGCTGTGCGATTAATCGAAATCGCATCGAAATCGCGATTTGAGACGTTGCGATTTTCTAATCGCAAAGCCTGCGATGTGGACGCGATATTACTCTGTTCCAGGGCATATGCGTGACAGCCTTGAGTGGCTGTCTTACTAACCAATAGAGTGAGCGCACCTCCGTCCGTTCTCCCCGATCAGCGCTGTTCTATCCAACTGCGCAAACACCCACCATTTATAAAAAAAAAAAAAAAAGAGAGCGAGAGAGAGCGTGGGATTATGGCGTCTACAGGATCAGATCGATAGTTAGGCAAATTAAAACTAAAGAAAAACGTATGTAACTTCAGCTTCGAAATGACAGACGAAGTGAAGACAGAGTAATTTGCAAGAGCTGCGTCTACTTGCCTCCAAAGGAAAGCTCCTTTATCGGTTCTGCTTTCATTACTGGAGAATAAAAGATACATTCTCAGATGTTTGTATTAGTACATGAACGTTATCTTACACATTTTATCTCCCCAACAGATTATAATTTGAAATAAGTTTCTAATGCATGTTCGCTATTCCCAATTCAGAAGACCGCACACACAGCCTAATGCTTCTCATACTCGCTCCTCTCTGCCCCACACGGCGCGAATCCCGCGTCACGGACGAGCCGTTCACACTTGCCGCACTAACGCCTGTTATGCTCGTTTATACTCGCGCTTGGCTCCGCACCGCAATCTTTACAAGCGCATCTGGCAATATGGATGAGGCTTGACGCACGCGCGCAACCTGTGTCAGCTCGCGCCTGGCTCCGCGTTTAAAACGAATGTAAATTCAGTCTAACTGCTTGCTAATTTCACTTGGATGAAATGAAACATTCAGCACATTTTCCACTTGTTCTTAAAATCCCAAATACTTAAAAATCAATATAAATCTGACAAATTATAAATAAATCAGCCTATGTAACATATGTAATACTTTAATAATCGACTACAGAAATACAGCTCATTTATATAAAAAATAAACAAATATTTCCTGTGAAATTCAGTAATTAAATTCTGTAGAAGTAGTTATACCATTATAATCTTCCCTGCTGGAAAAAAAACACAATAGATCCCCTCCCAAAACACAATAGACAATTTAATGGGAATTGCATTGGTATTAATGTAAACTATAATGTGTCAACTGGTATTTCATGGATTCTGTTGGTGGAATGTAATATGGCAGATGGCAACCAGTAGAACAACAGTAATTCCTACTGGAATAATGCCCAAAACAAAAAGGAATTTTGTAATGGTTTAATGGAAACTGTAAGAATTTCTGTTAATGGTTTCTATGTTTTTTTTCAGCAGGGTAACGATACTCATACTGTGCTGCACATTATTGACAATATTGAGCTGAAGCTTGACTTTGCAAATTTAAAATCGCATATCAAATCGCAATCGCAATATCTGTCAAAAAAAATCGCAATTTGATATTTTTCCCAAAATCGCACAGCCCTACATGCAACACAAGCTGGACTCTGTAAATAATTTGTAAAATCTTTCTCACATAAATCAAATGGAGCGATTTACATAAGAACGTTTTTCTGAATGATTTAGCCTACATAGAAATTCGTTCTGCTTATGTATTATAAATAAGGCCAAAAAAGGAAATATAAAGAGAGATTTCTCTCTAATTTCAGAGAAAATAGTTGACCTTTTGCGGAGTTTGTAGTTTGTGTTTGCGTGGGTAAGGTGCAAGGTGTCTGACACCTCCCAGAGCTTCATTTCTTTGTCCTCAGTCATTTAGAAACCAGGAAACTTGGGGACATTTTTACAACTGGCAACCCCTTCTGCAAATGAACTAAGCAACTGCTGAGTGGAAAATACCATACGACTGAATTCTTTGAACGCACAGTTATACTTTCATGTTTCGTGAGCCCCAATCTCTGCTAAAATCAGGGCAATGGAGGTTGTTTGAAGTTAGTCAGGTTGCTTAATGGACAGAAAAGACATCACTAGGCACTTTTACTATAAGAGATGACATTTTCCCATGTTTTAAACGATGTCTTTGATTGAAGGCTCTCTTTCTTCCTTCCCCCACTCCCCTTAGTTTTAGCAGACACATGAGGAACCGGCCCTGTGAATCACAAAGACATGAAGATCGTGCATAATTATCCTCTTCCGTCTTTGTTTCAAACCCTGAAGGAAACAAACCCTCTCTTTGTATCATCAATGAGAGTTTCATGGCATTTCAAATGCTAATGGAACAGGTGCTTTTAGCTGTCATGGGAACATGAGCCCTGTGACTACATTGAATGATAGGAAGTCACAAGCATCTTTTAGAGTATGTTTTAGAGTATGAAGAGTAGTGTTGTCAAGGTAGCAAAATTTCAGTATTCGGTACCGATACCAGTGAAAATCCACGGTTCTCGGTACCAATTTCGGTACCAAAGCAAAACACAAAAACATGCTAATTAAAAAACATACTATTTTTATTAATAAAGTCAAACAAAACTAAAATCAATGCCATTCTTTATATTTATTTAAAACTGTGTTTCAAGTTTTTCCACAAGTAATAAAGTATAAAAAACAGTAAACAAGTTTCACCCAAATTTAATTTGTCTTTTAATTAATGAAATTTAAACACATTTTATTTTTTTGGTAAATAAAGGGGATTCACTGTTAAAATTAAAATATGGAAGAAATATTGTGTGATTATTTCTTTAAAAATAAAGATTTATTAATTTCAACACGTAGTAATAGTATGCATACATTCTGCTAAATAATGATAATATATTTTTCTGGCATAGTGTCTTTAAAGAGATAAACTTTTGTTTTGAAGCGAGTTGCAGAGCTGATGAATACCTTTAAATTTCTGTGTAGCTATATGATATGACGCTGGTTTTACTCAAATGAAACGGTAAAATGCTCGTGAAGTGACTCTCAGAGCAGTTCTGGAGATGTAGTTTATGTATTTATGTCCACATTGAGACGGCAGCTGCTGAAATCACCGCGAGCGTCACGCGCGCTTCAGTGTATGTAGTAAACAAAAACCGCGTTTCTCTGCCATTCATTCATTCACGGAGACTCGCAGAACGTGCAGGATTCATATTTGAATCGACTTTTGCGGCTTAATATTTACAGATACTAGTCCATGTCGCGATTTGATTTAAGTGTAATGACCTACTTTTGATTAATTCACCAAACTTTGACAAATTGTCCGTGTTAAACTGTAAAATTTCGTTTTATAACTGGATTCAATTCACGATCAGCGTTTTCTGCATGTGAAATCTTGGAGCTAATAAGTCAAGAACGGTTGACACAGATTTTCATTTTTCCTGATCTGCATCTAATTCCTTAGCGTTTTCATTTCTTTAGTGACAGTATGATGCAGATCTTTGACAACACTAATGAAGAGATACATTCATGTTTTTCCTCTTTGTCCTTTGTGCTTATGAAATAAAATGTCCCACCATCTTTTTGCCATCATTTATTATTTTTGACCATGAGATTTTTAATGTTATTATTTTTGACAAGATTTTAGATTATTTTTTTTTTTAATTAAATTTTAGATTTTATTTGATTATTTTTGACAACAGGATTTTAGATAATTTTATCTGAATGTGTAAGGAAAGTGTACTTTCAGATATCAAGTTGATTTTATTAACGCTGTATATTCTAGTTGGTGTATAATACTATATGTCGACTAATTAGTCATTCATACAAGACGTGTTCTTAAATTTAATTTGCATTTTTTTTTTTTTATGTTTTCACATGCAGACTGACATCTGACCATTGCACAGCGTGTTGCCATTTTTAGCATCTTGCTATGTCACATTTTTAATTAATTGCTCTAAATTAACAGCCCTGCTAGAAATAAAAATGTCACATTAAATAGAAAGAGCAAACAGCGTAACCCAAATACCACTGCAGCACATCGTCCACACACTACCTCTCCTCCCGAGAGAGGTTGGTTACCCAGCATCCCCCTCCCTCCATTATGATGCTGCATGGCTGAGGGCTGACTCAGCGCTTGTGCAGGAAAGAGAGTGAGGGAGGAAAAGAAAGATGCAGTGTGAGTCACAGAACATCCACTTTGATCCACTCAGCATTCAGAACCTCATCTCCCATCAGCCCACTGGGCACAGAGGAATAACCTACTGCAGTGTTCTGTCTTTGATAAGCTCTGAGATGCATCCAATAGTGTTTAGAAAGGAAGACACACAAAGGACTATTGAGATGTAACTTCTTGTCTTGGTTAAATTGCAAATTCTTCAAAGCACATGGCGCTTTGTTTTTATTTTAGCAACTTTTTTTAGCTCTATATTGACAGTGTGGACTAATACAGTCTTAACAAGAAGAAATCTGGGTAGTGAACATGAAATGCCAAGCAGTGATAGTGATAAACTATTGGAAATATCATTTTTTTTATATGAAATATATTTTTATCATTATCATTATACATACAATGAATATGACCTATATGTGACCCTGGACCACAAAACCAGTCTTAAGTGTCAATTTTTCAAAATTGAGATTTATACGTCATCTGAAAGCTGAATAAATAAGCTTTCCATTGATATATGGTTTGTTAGGATCGGACAATATTTGGCCGAGATACAACTATTTGAAAATCTGGAATCTGAGGATGCAAAAAAATCAAAATACTGAGAAAATCTCCTTTAAGGAAGTTGTCCAAAATGAGAGTTCTTAGCAATGCATATTACTAATCAAAAATGAAGTTTTGATATATATGCAGTGAGAGGGAATTTTTAATATCTTCATGGAACATGATCTTTACTTAACATCTGACGATTTTGGCATAAAAGAAAAATCGATAATTTTGACCCATGCAATGTATTTTTGGCTATTGCTACAAATATTTCCCAGCGACTTAAGACTGGTTTTGTGGTCCAGGGTCACATATTAAAGGGATAGTTCACCCAAAAATGAAAATTCTGTCATTAATTACTCACCCTCAAGTCGTACCAAACCCGTAAGACCTTCATTCAACTTCGCAACACAAATCACGATATTTTTGATGAAATTTGATGAAGCAATTATAAAACAAAGTGTACACACGTTCAAGGCCCAAGAAGGTAGTGAGGACGTCATTAAAACAGCCCATGTGACATCAGTGGTTCAACCTTAATTTTATGAAGCTACCAGAATACTTTTTGTGCACAAAGAAAACAAAATAACGACTTTATTCAACAATTTCTTCTCTTCTGTGTCAGTCTTCAATGCACGTTCACAAGAGTACCACAAGGCATGCATGTGGTGCTGCTGATGCAATTTAAAATGGCAGTAAATAAATAAAAATCATGTAGTCATGTTGTTCGAAACCTTTTCTTTGGAGTACAACAATCACAGTCAAATTAATGGAAATCTTGCTTGACAGCTATTATTTGAGAACATTTTCATCAGAAGAGCAGCTTGGAGATTCTGCTAAACATCTCCTAATGTGTTCCTCAGAAAAAAAATCATAGGAGGTTTGAATGACATGAGGGTAAATTATGACAGTTATGACCTTTTTTTGTGAACTGTCCCTATAGTGACCACTTAAACTTTAAATTACGCTTTATTCAGGTCCATAGTTTTTAAATTTATTTGCTTGGTGGTATTTTTAGTGCATATTTTATTTCTGTAAAGAAAACTTATATAGCAACGTATAGACAGAAAGCAGGACAACACAATACCCAGAATGTCTTATTCTTAACATGTCCCAAACAGAAGCATGCCTACTCTTCCCTGTTTTGGTACGTTGGCTCTGAAAGAATGTCGAAGTTGAATCCATTAGCCAGATCCTAGACGATCCACTTCTCAGCCAGTCAGTAGAAAGAGAAAGAAAGTGCTTTTGGCAACAGCAGTGCAACAGTGCAGGAAGGGTGGGGGGAGAATGTCTGCTGTTAATGCTCAGAGGGCATTCTGGGTAAATTGCAGTGTTACAAAAATTCAAGGCTCACTGGCATTTTCTTTCCTTTGGTACACTGAATTCTACACAAGGTGAAAGGTGAATCATAGCAAAGGATGAAAATAGCGGGGTTATTTAATTGATCGCTCCATATGGTTTTACTAAAATAGCAGTTTTAAAAGCCGGCAGTTATTTTTATTGCTAATGATGAGTCTTGGAAAATCTTCTAATTCTTCAGCATCGGAATCAATCTTCAATTTTCCTGACCGCGTAATTTTGGGAAAACTGTCTGGGAAAGCTCAGCCCTGGGACACATGCTTGTGACACGCGGGTTGACCATAGCAACACTTTGTGTGGGTGTGTGTGACCGCAACACCCCTATTTTGTCATCTTTTGGACTGCTCCCTCCCTCCTTCATTCCCGCTCTTTTTCTCTCTGTCTCTCTCAGTCTCTACTTGGAAAAAGGTTTGCGCAAATGAAAAAAAAGTCACATTCTCTGTTTAAGACATAATAAAGATGGTATCCGAGCAACAGACAGGAATAAAAACACATTTCCCTGAGCTCCGCAATAACAAAATGATTCAATTACTGCATAAATACAGCTGTGTGTGTGTGTGCGTCTGACAGAGCGAGAGCAGCAAAGCTGGTAGGCCTGGCTTTTTCAGGACACTCCAGTGGTCACCGTTTTCCCTCATGCTATCACAGCCACCCTTCCATCGGCCTCTGTCAGATCAAAGATGCTCAGTTCATCTGCCATAATGAAGCCATTCATCAGCCATGTTTATCAATAACATTCTCATCCTTAATGTGCACACGAAATGCAGTCAAAGCGCTCTTCTCAGACTGATTGTAGTAAAAACAGAGCATTCCGTTGGAGCGCATCCAGGCCTAATATGGAAAAAGAGCGAGAGAGAGAGAGAAAGATGGAAAGAGAGAAATGCAATATGCTTCTCAGTTCTCCACTGATCGTCTTCATGTTGGTGTTGTAAATACTGTAACAGTAAGGCAAAGGGTTTAAATATATATTTCTAAGTAGGAACTGTGGCCTAGCACCATCTGACACATTGAGTTGGGGTGCTTATGTGGGCGACAAAGGTTCAAGTTCTCCTCATTTTCTGGTCATTCTCACCTAGGGCTTGGGCGGTATGATGGTAAATATATTTTGTGCAATGTGTGTCAGTCAGGAGAATTTTTGTTCTAGTGTTTATATTGCAGTAAATGTATTTATGGGCAGGACCGTTTTAATTTAAGTACATTTTAGCTACACAAAAAGTAATACAAAATTACTAGGTGTCCCAAAAAAGTCAAGGAACAGCTTGTTATTAAGAGGTTGCTGTGTGTTGTGGCTTATTATTTGAAAATTATTTAAATGATTTATTTTTAAAAAAAATTTTTAATTTATATAACTATTTATTTAGAAGTTATGTTGAAAGATGTTTATATGTTGTCTCTTACAGTGATGTTGTGACCAATTCAATCAGAATTTAATTTTTTTATTATTATTATTAATGTTTAATGTAATTGTTACACAGTGTGATGATGTTTTTGTACTGATCCCAGACTTAACCATATTTTTTGGTGTACAGTTTCTGCAGTTTTGGTGAGTGTGCATTTTATTTATTTATTTATTTATTGATTTACCTTTTCATTCAGTTTCATTGCATTTTATTGCATTGCACTGAATTGCATTTCAGAGTTGGTTCTCCATAGCCATGACTCATGCATGATTCTACCAACTCATACTGCGATATATGATTTTGGCCATGTTCAGGAAACCTGTTTAAAAAATTGTCAGTTCAGTTACAGTTCAGTTTGGTGCCACTAGTCATGCAGAAATTACACAGTTGCCCAGTTTTGTGTGTCTTTGCCTGGTTTGGGCCTCATTTGACCTGCCTCTGAGCTTTTTCCAAGGCCGCGGAAAAGAGAAAATGCCCAACAAATGTTTATTTTTGCCTGAGTGGTTGGTGTATTTGCTAGTGCTGAAGCTAGAGCAGTGAAAGGAGCTCTAAAGAGAAGAAAATACATCCACACACGTCTGCAGGGAAACAGGCCCGTCTCTAATCCCCCTCTATTCCTGAAATCACTATTTCCTCCTGGCGTTTCCTTCCTGGAAATTTGTGCTGTCAGTGGGTGAAAATTGTGTCCAGACTCTTCTAAGTTCTCAAGCCAGAATGTCTGTTTGAATATTTGTTCAATGAACTCAAATTTAGTTTGGGAAACTATTTTGGGGCAAGCTATTTTGGACATTAACATAGCTGAATAACGACCTTACCGTTTCTCTAAACACATGCAGTTGAACCGATGAGGGTTTAGCAGTTTTTTTGGACATCATGTCTCGGGACTGTTTGTGCAGCTTGGGTTTTCTGGTTTTTGTCAGCCTTGATTTTTCCATATTCATTCTTTTTTTTTGTTGTTTTTCTGTAAATCTTTGGAAAGTTTACTCAGTAACTGTATCAGTTCCGTTGGAGTCGGCTGATTACAGATGTGAGTGTGTACAGTGAGTCTCTCAACCTCCCAATTACTGCGCTCTGTCTGCATTCAGCTTCTCCCGGTACAAATGTTTAAATAACTGGAAATAAAAACATATTATGCTCTGCTGTTACTATAGGAGTCAAAAAATATGTTAAATCTGGTTTTCTTTTTCAGGACATTTTAGCGAGAACACTCTTGGGAGGAGGTTTTATAATCTTTTCAATGAAGCTGTGAAGCTGCACATGGACAGGACAGTCAGTCAGTTTTTGTGTTTCCCATGTCGGGAAAAGCGCATACACAAATATGGTTTCTGCACTTTAATGATAAAAAATCTATCAAATTATCACATTAAAGCAACCGAATTCTGATTAAAAAAAAAAAAAGTATGTTAGGGATTTTTTCTTTTTTCTTTTGTTGATTTCTGTTCTTTTCTTCAACACCAATGCTTTGGCAAATAAATGGAGTAATAGTCTGGGTTGTGCTCACTTGTATTTCTTGAGTTGTTCATGGTTTTTAGATGGATTTGTGGCCAAAATACCATTTATTTTGCATTTATCCTAACTGCACGATTATATGATTAGTTGCATTTATTGTTTGCATTCAGCGTTGTTGTTGTTTTTTTCAGAACACGCCCAAGGCTCAAATTTGGCTCTCGACCCATCAGTTGAGGTCTTGAGGGTAGTGTTTTGAGGAAGGTGTTAAACAGTCTAGAGAGGGTTGATTTAGGTTAGAAGACAGTAAAGTTTCTAGTGTTTCAGGAGATGGTTTCTGTGGAGCAACTTTGAGAGTGTAAGAGCTTTCACTGCCGTGAGCTGCAGAACTGGCTTATCGCATGAGATCCACAGCGTGCCGAAGTCATGTCTCATTATGTTCCTTTAAAACCTGCTCACTGCTCGCAGCACAACCAGATCGGGGAGCGCTGTTTTCTTTCTTTTTTTCTTTATTTCTCTCTGTTTGAATTACTGCGGCCAAGCAGCCCTTGGCCATTTCTCTCTCTTTCTTTCTCTCTCTCTCTCTGCGGTTGCATTACGCCTAAGCAAAAGTGACACGCTGGTAACTATGTCATGCTATATTGATGCCACAGCTGACATCATTCAGCTTGAGCCTGAGTTTCATTACTTTGCCATAAGCGCAAAACCTTCCTATTGAACATAAGTTCATTCGCATGTGGGGATTTTTTTTTTTGGCTGATGATTATCGCAGAACTGTAAAGCAGCGCTCTCATTATGACTGTTTTGTGCACACACATGCACAAATGGCCACGGCGGTGCGCGCAGAGCTTCGAGTCTTGTTAATGATAATTGATAGATGCGCATGTTTAATGTTCGGTTGGGGTTTTAGTAACATTTATAGCACGGTCTGGTGCTAGTTTAGGCTTTTAGAAATGGTCAAATATGGAAGTAATTAGTCAGACCAAATGAATGCCGCACTAAACGGTTAAGGGACTGCGGTTCGCAACGTGCCTGGGAGGTACATCTGTGTGTGTTGTTGTTGTTGAAATCTTACCACTGAAAGTGAAAATAGTCGTCAAAACATAATTGGATAAATGATGACTGCACATAGGGCTTCGGTGAAAGATGGAAACAATGGAGGATTGTGGGTGCAATAGAAAACCCTGTACACAATTAACTGTGAAATCTGTTGAATATCATCAAGAGGGTTTTTTTTTAGAAAAAATTAAATCTGGAATTTACGTTTTCTCTTTTGGTAAACAACAACGAATGGGAAAAAACGCTTTTCAATAAATGCGTCAATAGAGAAAAGAGCCAGGATGATTCATTTCCCCTTTGTACTCGAAATTGAACTGCAGACGTGGCTTTTGCTTGTCAGAAATAGATTTTGAGTAAACACATGAATAACAGATTTTTTTCCCCCTCTTCTTTCCCAGGATGAATTCCATCCGTTCATCGAGGCGCTGCTGCCGCACGTGCGTGCCTTCGCCTACACCTGGTTCAACCTGCAGGCCCGTAAGCGCAAGTATTTCAAAAAGCACGAGAAGCGGATGACCAAGGACGAAGAGCGCGCCGTCAAGGATGAGCTCTTGGGCGAGAAGCCTGAGGTTAAACAGAAGTGGGCGTCGCGCCTCCTCGCCAAGCTCCGCAAAGACATCCGGCCTGAGTGTCGGGAGGACTTTGTGCTGTCCATCACGGGGAAGAAGCCTCCATGTTGCGTCCTATCGAACCCGGACCAGAAGGGGAAGATGAGGCGCATCGATTGTTTGCGGCAGGCAGATAAAGTCTGGCGTCTGGACCTGGTGATGGTGATTTTGTTCAAGGGCATCCCGCTGGAGAGCACGGACGGGGAGCGGCTGGTCAAAGGCGGCCAGTGCTCCAATCCCATCCTCTGCGTCCAGCCTCATCACATCACCGTGTCTGTCAAAGAGTTGGATCTTTACCTCGCCTACTTTGTGCAGGAGAGAGGTGAGTTTGCACAACCGCTAACATGTGACCGCATCCTCGCCCGTTTGGTACGGAGCGAGCGGATGATTCTCGGAAGTACGCTGTTGCTGAACCATAATGGCAGTACTGGGAAGTCATGTTGTGCAAAGGTACAGAGAAACCTAGGCTTGTGGAGAGGCAGTTCGGCGTGTGGCGTATATCACAGAAAGATGCTCTGGCTCATTCTTCTGAGAAAGCTGTTGACTCATCATCCTGTGCTGTTGGTACCAGGGGCGCCAAAATTTTGAGTGCAGCTTTTGCTTGCAGGCCTCAGAATGCAGCGTGAGCAAGGCACCGCAGTAGTCAGCTTTTTCAAACCAGAGCAGTGCTGTCAGAATCACCAATGTGTAGTTGGTTTTAACCAGAGAGACAGGAAGAAAGAGTTTAAGACATAAGCAGAGCCAACACTGTGAATCATTTAAAATAAGTGGGTCTGCTCTGACAGGCGGGTAGATGCGTTTCAATTTACTGGATGTTTGTTGTATAAATGGAGCTATGAAGGCTGTTGGGATACATTCGGGCTGATGTACAATTTAACCCTGCATTTGTCATTTGTGAACTTGACATTATACTTTAGTTTCTGCTAAAATTTGACACCATAATCATTTTGCAGGTATTTGAAAGACAAATTAATTTATTAACTTTACTTTAGACGTTTTTATTTCACAAAGATGCATTAAATTGTTCGAAGTGACAGTATATAATCTACAATGTTACAAAAAATTCTTTTTCAAAGTTCTTTTGAACTTCCTATTCACCAAAGAATCAAATAAATATTAAGCAGCACAGCTGTTTTCAACAATCATAATGAGAAGAAATATTTCTTCAGCACTGAATCAGCATATTAGACACTGAAAACTGGAGTAATGGAAATTCAGCTTTGCCATTACAGTAATAAATTAAAAATGTATATTTAGGTTACAACTAAACATAATTTTGACTCATCCTTTAGTTTGTAAAAACAAAGTAAAATGCATTTACTGTATGCGCTTAAGCCTGAATAAACATTTAAAACATGCATTTTCTAGCACGAGGTTACCAGTAGGCAACATGGAAAAAATGTGATGTAATTGTCCGTGAAGCAAACTCCACCCACAGGCCTTAACATTACGGCCGATAAACCGTAACCTTAGATTCATCCACGTACAAAAGTATTCAGACCTCTGAATTATGATTCAGACAATTTAGTAACCTAAACAACAAACGTGTTTACTGCGAATCGCTTAACTACAAGCTCTCACTGAGCTTCCGGTGTGTAAGTATTACTGTAAGTGCATTTTCCGTTTGTTTTTAAAAACCCAAGTATGAGTCAACATTATTTTCTGTGGTAAATAACAACATGCTACAGAAGCTGTAAATATAACTTTGTAATACCGTTTACTCGTTCACAGTAATTCAGATATGACTATGTAGAAGTATAAGGTGCTTAGTCTTGGTGACAGCATGGTGTGTGTATATTAAGGATGTGCAGTGCTTATAAGTTCAGTTGAGTGGTCAATGACAGGATGAAGAAATGTATGTGTTTGTGTGCGTGCGTGTGTGTGTGTGCGCATGCGTTCAGTACAGTAGCAGTTAGGGTGACTCAGCGTTCTGAGTATGTGTGAATAGTGAGATAGCATCTCTCTCAAATCCTCCTGTAATACATTGTGTTCCAAATCTTTCATCTTTAGTTAAATACCAATCTCAGTGTTGTTCTCTTTTTTACTGCACTCTACATCTCTTCTTATACAGAAGAGTCTTATGTGCACCTTAAATGTATGCACCAATCTGACATGTAAATGGAAACTCTGCAAACAGCAGTTAGTTCAGTCCTCAAATCTGATTGGTCGAGCAGCGTTGATAAACAGTCTGAAACTTTTTACTATTTGTGTCACTCCACCTGTGTTTGCAGCGTTCCAGACCAGAGTAAACTACTGCTCAAAAGTTTGTGGTCGGTAAGATTTTTAAAATGGTTTTAAAGGAACACTCCACTTTTTTTGAAAATAGGCTCATTTTCCAACTCCGCAGGAGTTAAACAGTTGAGTTTTACCGTTTTCGAATCCATTCAGCCGATCTCCGGGTCTGGCGGTAGCACTTTTAGCGTAGCTTAGCATAGATCATTGAATCGGATTAGACCATTAGCATCGTGCTCAAAAATGACCAAAGAGTTTCGATATTTTTCCTATTTAAAACTTGACTCTTCTGTAGTTACATCGCAATGATATTACACAGCACCTGAAAGTAGTCCCCAGCTATATCATAACTAGTTACCTAGCTGGGGACAACTTTCAGGTGCTGCGTAATATCATTGCGCCTGCTGCACCCATGGTACGGCAGCAAAGTTCCTTGATTATTACGCCAGAATGAGAGCATAGTTAGAAAATCACAACTTTTCATTTTCCGTCAGTCTTAGTACACGATACACAACTACAGAAGAGTCAAATTTTAAATAGGAAAAATATCAAAACTCTTTGGTCATTTTTGAGCGCGATGCTAACGGTCTAATCAGATTCAATGATCTATGCTAAGCTACGCTAAAAGTGCTACCGCCAGACCCGGAGATCGGCTGAATGGATTCAAAAAAGGTAAAACTCAACTGTTTAACTCTTGGGGAGTTGGAAAATGAGCCTATTTTCAAAAAAAGTGGAGTGTTCCTTTAAAAGAAATCTCTCATGTTTACCAAGGCTATATTTATTGATCAAAAATCCAGTAAAAACAGAAATATTATGAAATATTATTACAATTTAAAATAACATTTTTATATTTCAATAGATTTTGATATGTAATTTATTCCTGTGATGCAAAGTTGAATTTTTAGCAGCTATTACTTCAGTGTTTAATGTCACATGATTCTTACTGCTGATTTAATATGAAATACTTGTTATTATTATCAATCTTGAAGACATACAGTTTTTTTCAGGATTCTTTGAGGCATTCATTAGAAATATCAATCCTATGAAACAATTTAAATGTCCCTATTGTCACTTATGATCAATTTAATGCATCCTTGCTGAATAAAAGTATTAATTTCTTTAAAAAAATTATACTCTACTTTGACTTTTGAATAGTAGTCTATGTGCAAGGTTTCTCCCACCACTGACCTGGGAGGAAGAAAAGGGAACCGTTCCACACAAAATGTACTTCTTTGGCTTAATTTGTCTTTTATTCTTCAACTTTTATTTGTTTATTCATCTGTTGTACAAAAACAATATGACATCAGCATAAGTGCTGTAGAAGGAATAAATGCCTTGCCAAGCATTCGAAAATTATTTTAGTCCACAGCTGCAGCCTGCCTTTTTCTCTTTCTTTCGCTCCCTTACTCTATCGTTCTTTCTTATTTCCACCCCTTTTGTCTCTCCGCCCCCTCAGGCGACCTTCACCCTGAGTTGTCTGGGTCAGACAGGCAGCCCGCATGTCACCTGACCTGCCTAATAGCCTACAAACTCCTTGCTGTAAACAGTCTGATAAGGAACTGCGTCCATTCGCCCTTACTCCTACTAACAGTAGCCCCGCAGAGAGAGTAGGAGAGGGAGCGCAAGGAAAGGAAAAGGGGGCGTGGCCAAGAGAAAGGCAAGAGTGAAACAGGCATACAGTCAGCATTTGCCCTTAAAGGCACAGGGCCATCTTTCACTTGCAAGGCATGCTCAAATTCCCTTCGTCTCAGTGAAGTTGAACAGGACTGGCAGTGTTTCTGCAGCAGCAGCTGTGTGTTAGTGTGTGTGCGCTGAAACTTTCAGCTCTGTTTCGGTATCTTTGCTAATGGAGCGAAGAGCGGGGTGGGACAGGGGTCCCGCATGTTGGCCAGATCGAGAAACAGTGGCCATTACTCTTACTGCTCTCCTTCTCTCATTCAACAGGCTATTCACTTCGCAAATGCTTCAACTGCAAGTCTCTCGGGGTGAAACGGCTCCCTCGAAAGATGATCAAATTAATTACATTTTTGAAAGATTAGGCTACGAGCCTCATTAGAGCTATACGATTTATCTAGCTCTCCGTTTTCGGGCCGTATCAGTTTCCAGCGGGGTCACGTGACCTGGCTCATGCCCCAGTCCTCCTCTGATCTTTTTTTAAAACTCTCAGTCTCTGAAGCTTTCGCTGGGACAATAAATATTATGCTTGTCAAAACAAACAGGATGGTGGTTTGACCGAACCGGAGCACATGGCTGGTTTGGTGGCACTGGAGGCGTCTGTGGCTGAGGCTCGTTCTCTGGGCTTCAGTGTCCTGCCGTTTGAGGAGGAACTAAAACACATCGACTCTCTTTCCATTTGTTTCACATGTGAGAATGCACTGCAAGTCAGCCGAGCAGGAAGATGCAGCAAACACACGTGTGCACATGGATGCACACACACATGTTCAGTAAACACAGAGGAGCTGGAATGTGCTCCAGTGCTCTGGCAGCGGAAATTTGGGAGGGGTGGGAGAAAGAGGGTCAGCTCAGGTCAAGTTCACAGCGCTGTCGGCCTCCAACAGGGGGAGGTGTTCGGCGTGCTTATCATCTTAAAGGGCCAGCAGCCTATTAAGCAAAGCAGCACATGCTGGATTATAACCATTTGATTTAAGAAAATAACTTTTTGTAACTTCAGTAATAATTACTGTTGTAAGGTGCTTATAACAATACTGTTAATGTCAAATACACAGTTCATAGGTCTGACAAAACAAAAAACATACTTTTTAAAAAAATATGCAAAATGAATAATTCTTTGTGCAGATGGGTAAATAGTCATGCTGAAGGACATGATCAAAAGGTTTCTAACTTGTGGAGTTCGTGCAGCTCTTGAGCTGCTGTCAATAAAGCAGAAGAGGTACAAACCAAATGATAAAAGAGATTTTTTTTTGTGTGCATATTTTCTCCTTTTTTTGAAAATTAAAATGGAGCATAGAGCATTTCCACTAGTGCTTTCAGACTTTTGGATCGCTACGTAAAGCAAAGATATCATTATACATTAGGAGTGACACTCAGATGTGCAATTTCCTGACACAATACAAGACTTGCTCGCTTGTGGCTGAAGCTTGTGGGTCTCATGAAGAAACATCAAAGTGTTCCTACCCCACAGAACTTTCTTTTCACACTTTACTGTTTCTTTAGGTGTTTCGGTGAAAGACCTGCTATTTACAGTAAATAAGTGCCAGCCCAATCCTCTGGCTGCTTTCTGAGCAGTGTTTCCTGAGAGAGAGCACTCTTCCGAAAAGAGTCTGACATGCAGCCTCTCTGTCTGTAAGGAAAAAACCCTTGGAGTTGCAATATGTCGATATTTAGTAACATAATGGAGCTTTGATTCCTCTGAGTTCTATCATATCAGCTTTTGACACTGTTATCTTTGCAAAGCTAAACACTTGCTCTGATGCATGAAGCTCCTATTTGATGTCATTGTAGCTCATATTAAAAGCAGTATGCCATTCATAAATCACCATGATAATGGAATTCTTTACAGTACCGTCTACAGTTCATGGTACAGTTGCGTACAGTCATTAGTTTACATATCCTTCACTCTCAGATAAAAAGGTACAAAAGCTGTCATTAGGGTCGTACCTTTTCACAAGTTAAACTTTTTTACCTTTTAGGTACTAATATGTATGCTCAGGGTACTAATATGTACCTTAAGGTACCAATATGAACCTGAGGGACAAAGGTGTAATCTGTAAGATGTCCAATAATTTTTTTTAAAAGAGAGATACATTTCTAAACTAAAATAATAAAAAAATATTGTTTTACATTTATTTGTATGGTTATGGCAATCAGTGCTGGGTATATTACTCACAAGATGTAGTCCGCTACTGATTCCAAATTACATGACAAAAATTGTAGTTAGTGATGCAATCCATTACATTTCTTATTTTAGGCAGTATAATCAGGCTACTTTTAGATTACTTTTGACTTTACACATTTATCCCATTGATTTAAATGGGATGATAATCTTGTACCAGATTGCTATAAAAATACAAAGAGAAAGAAAATACATTCCATTTGTTATTATTAACAACATGAAGTGCATGAAATATTACATTATGGCAAGGTTTCCCAAACTGGGGTTTATGAAGGAACTGCAGGGGGATTGTGAGTTAAATGTAAAATAAGAATTAGGGTGAATCAATAAATTATGAATAATGTCTTGCTATTGTGTGAGTAATATGTAATCATGTAATAAATAAAAAAGTATCTGTAGTCTACGAGTATTTTAAAATGTAAAATAATCTAATAACAAATATTGAATTTTTGAAATCTGATTACGTAATCCAGATTACATGTAATCAGTTACTACCTAGCACTGTATTTAATTGCTTCATTAAGTTAGTACTGTATAAAAAATCAATTTTTTACAATTTTTGAAACACATCTTGCACATTATGCAAGGGGTTTGTAAACTTATGAGAACTGTATGTGAATATTGCAATTATTTATTACCATGGTACATTTTAGTTTTCCATAGTTCCCATAGTTCTCATTTCATCTCTAAAGGTGATAACCCAGAAATGAATGAAAAGATAACCAAGAGAGTTGAGAAAGACAAAGGCAAGACACAAATATTGAAGTCACTGTAGCTGAGCAAAGGATGCACAGCAAAAAATAAAACAGCTTAAATCAAAGAATGTATAAATTCATAAGATTGATGTCAAATATATGGAAAGAGAGAGATGCGTGCAGAGGGAGGTCACAGATGAAAGTCAGAAGCATTGCAGCTCTATGGTAATCAATCTGTCAGATCAATGTGTGGGGCAGCCGGGCAGAATACAGCTGATAGTGCTGACTGTTCACAACACGCTCACTGCACCGCTCCACGTGAGATACGCTGACCGCCCCCTGAGACCGCAGCAGGACGGGCCATCCAGAAAGCTGCACATCCACAAAGTAGTACATTTTCAGTCAGAACCCAAAATTAACACTCACCAAGTGGAAATCTGAGAACTATTTGTGTTTGGCGAGTAAATAAAATGAGTATTAGAAATCGTGATAACTGTGTAAGAACCAGATATCTACAGCAATTTGCTTGGACAAGCAGAATTACATGTTGTTTTTGCAGTTTTTTTCAACCCTTCATCAATCTATTGCTTAATTGTGCCTCATATGATTCTGTCCTTTGAGATTGGTCTAATAAAATATTGTAACTCCATGTTCTAGATAATAAATATTAGCGTCAGGTGATACGACAGGATGGTGTCTTCTGTCATACCTGTGCAGTGCATCCACATTAAACCACATCTGATGCATCTGATACATCTTAACATCAGTCGGTCAGTAGCGTGTGCACGTATTCCTCATGACCTTACGTGACCTCCTGAAGAGTGCGGGTGATAACCAGACACGGCACCTCGCTGATTAACCAGTGACTCCCTGATAAACCCCTTGTGCATTACTGTATCTCAAACCGCTGTTACAGGTCACATTCGTTCTGCCATCTGGAACTCTTCGCATTTCTGTTTAGTGGAAATTTAATAGAGGCCACCTGAACTATCTGAGCCGTGGAGGCCTAATTTACCAGCCGTTTGTGTTCACACAACCTTGAGTGTGAAACTCTGTTTTTATTTGATCTTTACATCTTTAGGAAACACTTTAGGATAAGGTTGGATTTCTTAGATATCATAAGTGTTACAGTATTTATTATTCTAGCTTAATGTTAATTGTATAATATAGTGTGTATATATATATATACTAAGGTATCTTTCACATTTCAAGTTCTGCACTATAAAAAATAAATAAATTTGAAGTTGTAAATAAAAATTGTTGGAGTAGGTTTTGCTCAAAAAATACTTTTATGGTCTTCCTACTTCAAATTCATGTTTAATTCAGTTAATGTTACTTGCTGTTTCTTTGTAATTAATTGTGAAATTTATTGGCAATTTCTGAGAAAAAAAAAAGGTTTTTGCACCACATCTTTTTCAGTGTATAAATTAGTAGTGAGCAAAGGTATGTTTATGAAGTAACATTAAATTAATAAATGCTATAATTTTTTTGTTTATTGTTAGTTTATAATGCCTAATAAATTAAATTTAAATTGGTTATATTATTAACAATTTAAATTCTATTGTACAGGTGCAGTCACATTTACCAAGCAAAGTCCAGTCATTTCAGTAAGAATCGATGCATCTGAAAAATTTGCACAGATTTTGCAACAGGCTCAGGTTTTTCACGAATTTGCCACATTGACTAACAGAAAGCTACAGTACCAGTCTTTAATACTTTATAAATGTATTAAAATTATAAAAACAAAAAAATAAAATAATTTTGTTGTATATCTATCGTAAAATATCGTAAAAAGTATACAATTTTTTAAAAATTATTTTTATAATCCAATAGCAAGCATTTACAATTTATGTGAATATTTATGTGAACAGATTTTCGGTGCCCACTGTATGAATTCATGAATGTACATGGACTTGCATGTGCGTGCAAGAGTAGTGTTCTTGTCCTTGCCTTGTCGGGGTGTTTGTGACTGGCAGGCACACGTTTTAGTTTGCTTTATAATGAAAGGAAAGCCTTTACATGATACTCACTGTTTGCGACTCCCTGTCTGCCGGTCAGATTCTGCTAAACCACTACTAATTGGAGTATGTGTGTGAGAGAATGAGAGAAAGTGTTTGAGGTTCTAGGGGGGTCGGCCTCGCTGGGAGTCTTGGATTACTGACACTTTATATCAGAGAATAGATGGAGGGAGCGGACGAAAAAGTGCAGGGAATCTGTTTGAACCTTCCGGGAGATTGAGTAGAGCGAGTAGGTTTGTGCGTGACAGGCCGACGGTGTCCTCGAGCCCTATAAAAATTTTTCCTCTGAAATGCCAATGCCCCAGCTGTTACAGTGCAGATAGACAACTCCACAGACTTAACCCACCCTGTCTTTGCTCTGCCAGGCTGTGTGTGAACAAGAGTGTCAGCTTCATTTCTCAACCTCAGCACAGCTGCCGGTGACCACTATGACTATGTCACAGGAATTGCACTGAGGGGGAGTTTGATAAACAATTGTGGCATTTTTGCACGTGGTATTTTATTGTAAAAGTGCATCTTTATTTACTGTTATTCCAATGTGGCTGTATGCTCTAAATGTGAGTTTTAAAGGGAAAGTTAACCCAAAAATGAAAATTTTATTTACTCACACACGTCATTTCAAACTTGTATGAATTTATTTCTTTTGCAGAAAACAAATGTTTTTCCCTACATATAATGAAAGTCAGTGGGCTCTAAAATAACACTGCTTTTATTTTATTTCATGACATCTTTAGGATACACTTTATGATAAAGTTATAATTGGTAATGCATTAGATATCATTAACGTTACAGAATTTTTTATTCTAGCTTAATGTTAGTTTCTATAAATACTGTATATGAGGCATGTTTATGTCAAGATATACAGTGCAAAAATTAGTAGTACATAAATATTGTTGGAGTACGTTTAAAAAGAAAATACCATTTCAGTCTTTCTACTTGAAAATTTTAACGTTTAATTCATTGTGTACACTGATTTTTAAAAAAATGTAAATTAACAGTGAACAATTGTATATTTATAAATTAATGTTAAACTCATAAATGCTGTAAAAAAATTATTCATTGTTAGTTCATGGTACCTAAAGAAATAAGGTTTAATTTAATGAATTATTAACAAATCAAACTTATCATACAATGTTAAGGTGTGATCACAATTGTTCAGCAAATTTTTGCAGGCAAATCCAGTAATTTCAATAGGAATCTATGCGATCAGATTTTTGCGTAAGGGCGTAAGGTTTTGTCACACAGATTTTTAACAGGTACAAGTTTTTCACAAATTTGCCACATTGACCAATAAAAAAAAAACTGTGTGGTGGGGTCCAAAATAACACTGGAGCACTCTGATTTCATTGTCTGTAGAAAACCACACAATTTTTTAAATAAAGTGAACTATTATTTAATATTTTATTTTAAATACTAAAAACACATAGTTAAACTGGAATAAGAGTGAATAAGGTGCACTTTTTATGTCAAAATACCACATGCAACAATATTAGTATCCATGATGGAAACTATCATTTTTTTGAATTAAGTATAAAACTTTAATTCATTGAAAATTTTAAATAAAAATGGAAAAATTTACTCATGTTGCAAGTCTCTGAGCAAGGTGCAACCGTAAAGATGTTTGGCGACTGAAACTGAAATTTTCGATTGAAACCATGGTCCATCAAAGTGTGATCTTTTGCACAGATATGAAAGCTTTTTCAAGTTTGGTTGGAATCCCCTTGATTTAGTTTACTCTCATATATGTCTAAACTAATGTGTTTGTTACCACAAATGGGAAATTAAATTGGTATCATTTTCCATCTTGACTCAGAAGGATGTCTGAAATGACGACAACGGAAGCTGTTCCCCCTGAACAGGAAGTGACACTCTCATTTTTCTTTACCGTTGACAGCACTGTTTAAATGCCGTTACTGAAACTCCTTTGCGATAAATGAAACTTGAAAAATGCGCACTTCTACACACACTGACGCAAGTGTCTTAACTTTACAAGAATCTTTTCTTTGTGACAGCAGCGTCCTGCTTTAATGTGGTGTGTTGTGGCAAGACAATTGAAGACATGTTATTCAGCCTGAAAAATTCCCTCCCTGGCTACCATGTTTTAGTTGAATTGATGAGTCAGGCGATTCAGCATGTCATTTACCCTTTGAGGGGCTTCCTCTGATTTCCCCCTGACGTCTCTGAGGTTTTGGAAGTCATTCGCTGTTGCTGTTTTGGAGATTTGCACGGCCTCTGCATGCCGCAGCCTCTGATTGAAGAAAACATGGCTGTCAACAGATTCAGTAATTCAAAGTCACTAATTTGTGTTTTTTTAAAGAAAGAAAACTAAATAAAATATATTTCATTTTTTAAATTTATATTATGTTATACCATATGTTTATTGTGTATACATCCCATCTGGATTTGATTTATAGAAACATTACAGACACAGCTGATAAAGTCAAATTAAAAGCTTGAACATTTGAAACTAAAATGTTTTGTGTCACTCTGTCCGAACGTTGTTGAATAGCGGTATGTTGTCGCCTGGATTAGTTAGCGAAATTTTCAAAATGATATTTTTGATATCTGCTGTACTTTGAATATCACACTATCCCACGGAGGCTATAGTTAGCTGTGCTGTCTGAATTATGCTGTACATTTTACAGTTACTCAGCTAGAGGAAGGTGATGAAAGAAACTGACTATTATAGTTCTCTCTCTCTGGCTGTCTGACTTTGAAGCCGCTTTGGTATTGCTCCATGGAGGCATGAGATCTTAAGGCTGAGGGATGTTTGACAGAGAGCAACAGATCAAAGTGTTGAAAGAGAGAAGTGACAGATGAAAGACAGAGGCGAGAGGGGAGGCCAGAATCTCTCAGGTCAGAGACTGACATCCTCTCTTGGCATCACATACTATCCTCAATTCAATGCCCAAGTCCCAAGATAGGACACACACTTTCACAGACACAAAATTATACACACATAAAGCCATGATACATGCAAATGAATATACACATGGGGCTTTTCTACTATGCAGTACATTTTAATGACCCAGTCATACATATTTCAATATATTGGATGGAATTTTACATTTTAAAGGTGCAAATCATATTTGTAGAGTGAACATAGGGGTTAATTTAAATAATTGAATCATTGAATTATTGTTTAATTATGGCTGAATAATTTAAGCATAAGGGATTTTAGTCATAGTAATAGTAATTTATAGTAATTTAGCATTTATAAATGTTTTGTTTAATTATTAACTATTTTGGTATAAGCAAATGTTAATAAACACAATTATTATTAATGTAATTTATGTTCTATATATTTATTCTTTTTTATTTCTCTAAATGACGTTTAAAACAAAACTTGTCAGTTTTGTTAGCTTTCCATCTTTTTCGTCGTTTGCAATAATGCCAGTCAACTTCCTTTAAAACATCATTTTTGATGGGAAAATGCCACAAATGTCAGTAATAGCAATGGACTTGATTCATTTTTTGATGTTTTTGGTCTTAATTATTTTGTTTTACTGTAAAAAAAAAAAAAAAAAATTCCGTCCTGTTTGATGAATTTTTTTAAATCGTTATGATAATATCATTATTTAAAAAATATTAATTATTAACTTTTTTTTTATTCTTTTAGGCATCTTATTTTTTTTTTTTTAATTATGTAAGTAATCATGATATAATTCATATAAAAATTAATTGAAGTGTCAGTGCCTGGTTAGAGTACATTTCTGTGTGTCTGAACTCTTTTATAGAAATACTTCCTTAAATTACAACATAAGCATTTCTTTCAGACTTGGAAAGTTGAAAAGGTACTGCGTAATAGAAATGACCCATATCGGTTCAGTGGTTGTCAGATATTGACACTTTCGTCATATATGCAGTTACTTCATTTTAGGGGGATTTATAAAATGTCTTTACCTGGAGCCAACTGAAAGAGAAAGGTCAAATGTAGTTGTTCATTGAGTGTGTGACTGATTTTGAATGGTGTCGTTGTGTCACATCTGATGCCTGTGTATCTCTTTCAGCGCACATGGTGTCTGTGTAGTGGGTTGTGGCTTTAAAATGTCTTGTCTGCCTTGCCTCGCAGCAGCAGAGACAACAGCTTTTTTGCCCACCCCTAACTCAAACCGCACACACAAACATTCATTTCTACTCATTTCTTCACTGTATCACCTATGATCTGGATGTGTGGGGTTTTACCTCTGTCATAAGCCGAAGTGAACTGTACTAATTACTAATTTGCCATTTAGCTTGCTTGCATCAACTAGTAGAATTATAGAGGACTTATTCACGACATATTCATAATGAGCAGATTGATATAAGGCTTAGATGATCTCAGGGAAGGCCGGTGTAACTAGGCTCCACTAGATGCATTTCTTGGTGCAAGTGTTGGTAGAAAATATTTTAAATATGTAGATGGACTGTGCAACACCTGATTCCCCTAACTGTCACTCAACACATAACTCTTAAAGTTTAGCCTCTTTAAATAGCTCTGTGACAGCATTGATGCCTCATAAGTCTTTGAAATCCTTTCCCAGAAGTCCTTTTTGGGTCTCATGCTAATGATTGCTTCGTGCGCAGTGATTTACACTTGGGAATCCTGGGAGAACTGTGTCTTGGCCCAGCTTAGGCGCCGGGGTCCTCATCACCTCTCCATTGCCTCTGATCTAATCCTCTCTGCCCTCAAAGGAAGCAATTAAGAGGCTGCCTTTAATCCCCACAGTTAGAGAGGGAGATTGCCCTGTGCTTTGACGGCCAAATGATGCATAAGTGGTTGTTTTGGAGTGGGAGCCCCATTTGAAATCGCTTGTCCAGACTTTCTTGAGTGGGTCAGACTGTGAACTTCGGCCAACTCCGTTTGAAGTGAAGTGTGTGTGAAGAGTCAAGCGTGAAGCAGTGACTGCACATATCAAACTTAAATTAGGTATTGATTCTCTCATAAATGTTTCAGTAGTCGATTAATGGCATTTTTACAGCATTCACCTTTAGTCTACATTTAGTGGTGAAACAAGGTTTTGTGCAATAGTTGGTCATCAGTTTTTACTGAACTCAGTTTCATTGCCCCTTCCAGACATTGTCCACTTAAATACAAATAATAAAATTAAACTGGTTTTATATATATATATATATATATATATATATATATATATATATATATATAATATATTAGGGATGCACGATATTAGATTTTTGCCGATATCCAATATGCTGATATTTTTCAAATAATTTTGGCCGATAGCCATAGGCGGAGATTGCGGGGGGCCAGGGGGGCCTAACGATTGAAAGATAACAATTTTTTTACTATATATTTTACTAAATATTTGTTAATTAATAATATTTTCAACTCAAAAGTAAATATGCACAATGTAGTTATTTTAATATATTTTAAATTGTTATTTTGTAAATAAATTAATAAATATAATCAACTTACTAATGGCTTCCCCAATCTCATTTGCGTAAGAAGTTGTTGCATGACGAATCTGCATTTTGGCGGAAAATAGCCTATACTGCTTGACTGTTGCTTGGCGTAAATGGATATTTAGCGTTTTTTACAAGATACAACAACTGCAGAGGAATCTGGACCTAACCAAAATAAAGTCAGATGAAGATGCCGATGCTTAATGACTCCAGACTCTGACTATTTCATAAAGGTGATCCGCAAGACACTCAGTTGTAGCAGCTCAGTGTTTTACATTTATGTCAGGAAAAGGATTATTTACATCCAAATGTAATTTAATACACAAAGAACAAAACCTAGTAATACATTTCAGAATATAAACTACTTAATCGGCCATTTTCAGTAAGATTTAACGTTACAAAATATGTTTGCAAATTGTGTGCCTGCTTTTGTGCGTTTAACTTGAATTCCCTGTCCAACAGACATCTGTTTTAAAGCAGTGGGTAATTCACTCGTTGATTTGCTTAAAGTCTACTTTGCGATTCTGTTGACAAACATGTTTATAGTGCATTATATTTGACGTGTTTATTGCTAGCGCAGCAAAAATAGACAGCGCAGCCTTTACAAGTAAATCGTGTGCAGTGTATCTGGTTTTTTAATTTTGGTTCGTTTTGAGCAAAAACATATTTTTTTTTAGAAGTAATAAACTTTATTAAAGTTCGTTTTTTTAAATAAGAGTACATTGAAAGCCTTGAAAATAATTGTAATAAAATCAGTCTCTGCTGTGTTTTTTTTCTTGGACAGATGCAGTTAACATTTTATTTGTGGATTTATTATTTTATTTGTGGAACATTAATAGATGGTCTGAAGCAAAAGAGCTGTAAAAATTCAAAAACATTTGTTAGAACTCCTTAAATTTCAGTTTTCATAATCCATTTGAAAAAATATATATATTATATATTACTCAATAAATCTGTATATATTAAATTATTTAATTTACATGTCATGTTTGTGATTTTATTCATGTAAGCTATAGTTTCTGACCTTTAAATCAAAACAGACTTGATTTTACGACAGCGATGCTGCTTTATTCAGAAACACAAGTATCTTAATGATGTTTGTGTATTTGTGTAATGATATTTTACTGTCGTTTCTTATATATAATAAATTTGTTGTTGGTAATACATGGTAATACAAATAAATTTCTATGTTTTGTGGTTGAATTTAAGGTCAAGATTTTAAGGTTTACTTTTGAAGTAAGGTTTTCAATAAACAATTTTTGGTACCATGTAGGGTCACTCGCAATCTGGATCCTAAAGCAAAACCAGTTGTGAATCGCTGCTCTACGCAGTGAAATTCTGAATATGTCCTCTGAAACACTGCTGTCAGCCTCTGATTAACGTATGCAGGGTTCTTGATGGCAAACCTCACTGCACCGCACAGATGGGAACCATCACTCCTCCTTCAACCTTGCTTGTCTTCCCATTCCTGATATTCACCACAACTCATCCCTTCTGCCATTTCCATTATCAGTCATTTTGTATGGTAATGAGAGTAGGTCCTGAATTTTGACCAGATGTTCTGTACGAGTCGTGCTTCTACAACGTCTTGTTCACATTTTCCAGTTTAGACATCATTTGCAATGACAATGTTTACAACAGGATATTGCAGATCCTTGAAACCAGATATTAAAAGGGCTCTCCTTTTTCTTCGTGCTTTACTGATTAGCATTACCTTATCGGTAAAATCAGCTGCCCTTTCCAGTCCATGCTGTCCATATTGCCTGATTCATGGTTCAAACCACATTATATGTTAAAGGAAGTCAAACTTAATTAACGTCCTTTGCGGACTTCAAATGCAATTACTCTAGCATGCGGCTCCGCCTCCTCACCCTCTAATGCTTGGCAAGCATCCTGTGAGATCTTAATCCATATCCTTTGCTCATTTTGCAACACAGGGCGTGAGTGAAGTGCACTTCTTACTGTTGGCTGGGGCAAGAGCGATCTGGTTTGTCGGTATGACGTATCGCAACTGTCGCTTTAATTTACTGTCCCTCGCTCTGCAGCAATGCTGAGTTTTTCACAACAACTTTCACAAAGTGAAACTCATGTCTGACATCATTAAACTACTCTAATCTCTTCTCACGAATCCACACTGTAAAATATATACAGATAAGGTTGATTCAGATGAAAATCTCTTAAATTGCATTATTAAAGTGATAGTTCACGCAAATAAAAACCATAATTTACTCACTTGTACGAGTCTCTCTCTTCTGTTGAGCTCAAAGAAGTTATAGAGAAGAATGTTGATAACCAAACAGTTGACGGTAGCCATTGACTTTCATAGTATGGAAAAAATACTATGGAAGTCAATGGCCATCAACTATCAACTATTTGGTAATATTCGTCACAATAACTTCTTTTGTGTTCAACAGAAAAAAGAAGCTCATACAGGTCTGGAACAAGTGGAAGGTGAGTAAATGATGACAGAATTTTCATTTTTGGATAAATGATCCCTTTAAGGCATAATTCAATCAAAAAAGAATATTCTGTCGTCATTTACTCACCCATGTCACATAACTGTTGGTGTGTTCTCTTTGTGTAATGAATAGACCAAAATCAAATCCATTTTAGGGGCTTTCGCACCACACAGTTCTAGGAACTCACTTCTAGGAAATAGCCAGCATGGTGGTTCCTAGAGAACCAGTTTCTACCCCGGTTGCATTCACGCTGGCAGCAGGAACTCAGAAGCGGCCGACATCAATATCTTAATTTGTGGCATTTCTGACGCCATCAACAGGTGAGTGGAGGATGCTGTGATCTGAGCTGTTTTTCTGGTGTGTCTTGGGTTTCGTGATAATGATGGAATATAAAGGCACAATTTACGCGATTAACAGAGCATGAAAATCTGACTAAATCACCTATGACAGCTTGCAGTGTTAAATATCATCGAAGCTGAGAAAAGAACACAACGCTGCAGACAACAGGAAATGCCGTTATCGCTGTTTTCAATGTTCGTGGAGTAAATCTTTTTACACAGCTTTTTAAAGATGCAGAGTAGCCAGTGTTTCGTTTGCGTTTGGCCAATCAGCGTACACTTGTCACTGGTAGTTCCTATAGAGCTGTTTTAGACCCTGCTCTGAAGTAAAGCTAATTTAGTTCCTCCAAACGGAGTTCCTAGAACTAAATACGTTCCTAGTTCCTGCGGTGTGAACTTACGGCAATAGTTCTAGGAACTATGAAAAGGTTCCTCCAGTGCGAAAGCTCCTTTTCACTGATATTCTCTTGCTACACTGCTGTTGTCAAAATAGGTTATAGACTTAAGACCAATTTACACCACACTGACAGGCGCAGACCAGCACTGACACCCGACCAAGTACAGTAAGTCACTTCTCAGAAGTTCCAAGAGACAAACACAGATTCAACATGTTCAGTCAGCGAAGACAAGCACCCGACCAATGCCAACAGACACTGACAGGGGTAACACACTGATCAGACAAAAGCAGGCAAATTTGTCTGTTGCTGTTTGTCGGCGTCTGTTGGTGCAGTGTGAAGTGGCCTTTAAGAACCAACTGACTTGTGAACCAATTACACTGCCTTTCATACTGTAAGTTTGGATTCACTGCATTTTGCCAGTAAGGATGCATTACATTGATGAGAAGTGGCAGTAAACTCTTTTACATTCTTTACATTAATTTTTGTGTAAGTTTTTAATTTGTATGTGAAACATTTTTTTTTTCATGAAATAAATATTTTAAAAAATGTCAAATGATTTTATTTTATTATTACATACGCCAAGTATTAAACATTTTACCAGGCAAAAAAATATATTCAAACAGGATTTTCTAATAGAACATCTGCATATACGTTGGATACTCACAATGTATGACAGTCTCCTTTCTTATAGTAGTATTTATATAGGGGAAAATGACTGTACTATGTGCGTCTGACCGTAGGTGTTCTCTCAGAAAGCTTTTTGATTGACATCTCCTCACTCCACCTATCTGTCTTGCTCCCATGTGATGATTGGCCTGTTGAGAGATCCTGCTCTTGAGCTGCCACTCTTGTCAAAGCAGCCCTGAGGTCAGATCATGGGCAGCGTTTTTTGGTCAGTTGCCCTGTATGAGAAACATAAGGTCACATGGAGGGTTTTGATCATATTTTCCTTTGCCCTCATTGTGTTATTTTGGTTTCTATCCCTGTTAACTTCCATCCTTGTGTGTTTTTTCTTCTGTGCCAGTCCTAGCTACCTTCTTTCACATCCTGTCTTCTAATTTGTTTTTTTTTCCCTCTTTTTTTGTGTGTCCTTCTCTCTTTTCTTTTCTTTTCCCCCTTAACCTGTTTTTGTACTAATGGGTTTTTTCAAAAGCCCCTTTTTCATACATTGTGTTTTGGGGCTACCAGGCGATACATTGTCAATATTGATTTTTAAATGAGGCAATAAATACAGAGAGCTCGAGTCAAACATAATAATACCGGTAAACGTGGCAAAATATTGTTGCTGAGCCATTGCGGTCACACCAAGGTCCGTTATTTCTACTATCACTCAAGCATGTCGTATTTACATTGAAAAGCCTCATTAAGATCGTGCTCTCCATTAAAACTCAAAGCCAAGCGCCGTGTGTGGGTGTTTAAACACGCTCCCATATTGTAGCTCTTTATTGTAGCATTTGGAACGCGTTTTAAAGGAATGACATGTGCTGGAAACAATCTGCTTCCCGCAGCTTAAACGCTAACCCTGATACTAGAACCCGAACTGCCCTTCCCGCTAATAGCGCCTGCGGTCGCCGCGGCCATCCTTGGGGTTCTAATGACGGAGAGTTGTTTGTGGGATGGAACTGCTGACAGCTGGCGTGGCTCCAGGGGGCATGCTGCGTGGAAAGGGGCGGGGCTAGAAGACAGGCCCTGAAGTGCCCTTGGGTCCTGTGGCTCTGCCTTCTAGCTGTCAGTCAGGAGGTGATTGGTGTGGCTGAAAGAGGAGGGGAGATTGAAGGCTGTGGGTAAAGTCATTAATCTCAGTAATCACTCTATCTAGAGAAAGTCAGACACTAACGCTTACACACACTTGAGCTCTGTGCCAAAACATAGTGAGTTAGCTACATAGGCGACTGGCTTCTAAGGTAGCATTCTAACACTCATGAAACCTCATAGGGGGCTGATTTGGAACTCTCTACATAAGCAGCAACTCCACATGCATTACAAATATAGCAGACATTCAAAAATGCAAACTCAACACACAGAGACTCCACACACATTTTAAATTTAATAGTCTATAATTAAAGAGTATTCATTTAATAATCTATAATAACTTTTTAAAAGTTTTTTTTTAGTATTTGTAACTATTTATTAATTTCATTCTTGAATTTATACACATACATACATGATTTGTTAATGTGTGTATATATAGATATATAGATATAGATATAGATAGATATATAGATATAGATATATAGATATATATATATATATCTCTATATATATATATAATGTATGTATAGATATTATGTATGTATGCATGTATTCTCTCTCTCTCTCACACACACACACACACATTCTTTGCTTTGTTTTTTCTAACACAGTTTCTTTTAATTCATAACTTCTATATTTTTTAACCATTTATTTATTCATTATTGACACAATGGCAAGAAAATTAACAAAATGGAAATAAACAGCTAAAGTTTAAAGGGATTGCACTTTACATGAGGCTGTCAACTTCATTTAGATGTGATTTTTAAAAACAATTTCTTTATTATAATATATATTAATTATCAGAATATATAATAAATAATATTTGTATATTATTTATTATTTGTAATATTTGTAAAAAAAAAAAAAAAATTATTCTTTACATCCACTAGCAATTAGTCCACTTTTTAAAATTCATAATAATAATAATAATAATAATGAATTATATTCAGGGCTTCCACTTTCTATTTATTTTGTGAGGAGTCATATGATGCTTCAGATTATTAATTAATTAATTAATTAATTTATTTATTTATTTATTAATGAGAATAGTTGACCATTGCCAGTCTGCACATTCGATACAGAAAAAAAGCTGCAAAAAATATTTTTTCTGAAATCATCCAGCTCATATGTTGCCTTAAAATACTGCTTTCATACACAGGTCACTGGATTTTGGAACAGTATACTCCCTCACACAACACAGACAATGCGGAAAGATCTGCTTTAGGTGTGCTAGTCTATCATGTTACGCTAGGGAACAGTTCTAAATAGCTCTTAGGGCTTAGAACTGTGTCCTGACTCATTTGCGTGTGTGTGTGTGTGTGCGTTTGCGTGAGCCCATCCAGCATGTTTCTTGATAGAGTACATTACAAATGAACTTAAATAAGACAAAGATTGATGCTGCCCCGGAGGCAAGTAGATCTTCAAAAACACACATACAAAGAGAGAGAGACATGTGTTGTTTAATAGTTTCTCTGCGCATTTGTAATTGAATATACTCGCTCACATGAGTCTTTTGTTTTTCTCTTTTAACCCTTTACAAATCACGTCATAAGAGCTGCGCTGCTCTGCAGATGCTCTGCATACTGTTATTCTATACACACACATAGACAGGCTGTTTTAAGGAGGTCAGAGCCCTGATTTCAGACACACTATACACGGGACAGAAGTGCTGTTGGCAGTCCATCTGCTCTGGGCCATAGCGAGGGACTAATGCTAGCAGGTGCCCACTAGCAACACACTTGCAGCATTGTTAGCGCTAAGTTTGTAGATCTACTGAATTCAATTATGTAGACATACTCACTGCATTATTTATTGTATTATTGATATTATCGTAATCTTCCTTTTCTTTGAACCATCCAATGTCCCACAAAACCATCCAGTTTATATGGTAATTTAGTTAAACTGTGCAGCCGGTTACGTTCAATAGAGTCTCTTTGTGTCTTATCACCTCACTCTATCCCCTCCCTTCCCTTCTACTCCCTGCCCACAGACAGCTGCCCGCAGGCTGCATGGGGCGCTGCCAGTCCTGGCATCAGCAGGCAGCATCACTGGTGGCACTGAACAATGACAGCGGTACCAATGGCATGATTGGCATGCGGCCCGGAGGATGAAACAGAGGAAATTATATGGTTGTTTAGGTTTACTCAACTGTCTCACCACGCCACACTTGGCTAATTCATTACGTTTTGATTAAAACCTCCACTCAGCTTGGCTACAGCTGTCGTAAATAGAGAGGGAAGCAGCTGTCTGAATTCGCAGAACGATTACAAGCGCGCAGGCTGGTGTGCCACATACGCTCGCGAGCGCGCTCAGGCTTTCATCCTGCTGTTCATTCACACTGCTCTATATCTGCTCCACTCTACAGTCTACGTCTTTGTCAGCTTTAATTGCATCTATATTTACGAGCAGAGAGGGAAACCCCCAGTCGTTCTATGCCAGTGAATGGAGGTTTTGTGTGCGACACCATAGACCAAAACAACCGTGCTTTACCCAGCGTATTGTACGGGACACTGAGCTGAACCATCACAAATAGGCACAAGGTCCTAATGGAAAACTGTCCCGCAGACCATAGATAATCTCAGCATCAAAATAAACTTGGAACAGAAGCCGAGCAATTGAATTTAGGGCTGCAAGTAACGATTATTTTGATAATCGATTAGTTGGCTGATTATTTTTTCGATTAATCGGATTTAAAAAAAGCCCAATTTTCATTTTTTTTTCTTTTTATCGACAAAAACACTTCCACATTCTTCTCAATGTCCTTCAAACAAACATGTCAACTGAATGCTATGAAAACAGTGCTTAACAATTTATTAGACCACCTGTCATAATAAAGAGAAAACACAAATATTTTAGGAATCTGTCAAAATTGTTTAAAAATTTTATTGTCATTTATTGGGCAAATAACAAACTAAGTAGGCTAGTATTTATTCACATATTAACAAAAATGTCCTCCTATGCCTTTCATAACAGCTTGCATTCTTGCTGGCATTGTTTATGTGCTTTATGACTGTAATTGGGTATCTGAAAAAAAAACACTATAAAGTGCTTGACTATTTTTTTCTGCCTTTTTTCATAGATAACAGCAATAATTATATAATTCTAATTATATTTACATTTAGTTATTTAGCAGACATAATATATATATATTAATGTATCTTATAATATATAGACATTTATGTAATAATTACATCATAGCATTAGAAATGGCCAACTACTGTTCCTAAAGAGCTTACGCATATTGGAGGACTAACCAATACAGAAAGCTAAAAAATGATTAAAATCACCAATACTGTTAGTTTAGAGCAGCAGTGGCACAAACCTTACATAACCTGTTAAAAACTTTACATAAATTTGTTTAAAAAAAACTGTTAGGCACTGTATATAGTGAATATAGTTTAAATCTCTACATTAAAAATTAAAATAATAATAAATATTATAAGGGCGAATAAAAACATAAATTCAGTGTTAACCAACAGGTAAGAGTAATGTTCTGCAGGAACACGTGTTCACTTTGATCACAGTCACGCCTTACTGTCATTTGTCTATCCTGTAAAAGGCGGTTGAAGCATCTGATATTTATATTCAGGATTACACGCTGTATCCCTTTACAGTTCCTACTCTCATAAAATACGTGTGCTACATGTTCACTTTTAAACCGTAATTTAATGTTCAACAACAGATATTTCAGCACAATGAATGTTTTTCCGCTGAGTATTAACCTAATTGTCTCCACTCTACTGTGTTGTTCCGTCCGTCCGCCGCGCCAGCGCTCATTCAGTAAAGATTTACTATCAGGACGAACCTTTTTGCAAAAATGGAAATGCTCGCGCGAATTTGTGACATTTACAGATAAGGATATGACCGTAAACTGAAAGTTTTTGCGCTGAGGACGAACACGGATCTGTCAAAGCGCCTGGCAGGGAAAGCCAGTACGATAATGCATTAGCTTAAAGCTTAAAATAAAGAATTCTCATGTTTTGTGCAGCTTGGATCACGTACTTCTCCCGCAGCATCTCATTCTGTTTCCTCCACTATTTTTAGATGCATTTGGTACATAGAAATGCGTTATTCAGTGCTGTAATTTGACGCGACCGGCTGAAGTGGGAAATGCACTGTGGGCAGACCCGATTAATCGATAATGAGAATCGTTGTCGATTATTTTCGTTATTGATAATAATCGATTTTATCGATTAGTTGTTGCAGCCCTAATTGAATTATCATAATTTGTTATTTTTGTTACAAGTTTGCCAGTGAAAATCTGTCTGTCTGTCTATCTATCGCTGTATATATAACTATATAACTATCTACTTATCTGTCCGTCTGTCTGTCTGTCTGTCTGTCTATATAATTATCTACATATCTGTCTGTCGGTCTGGCTATATAATTATCTACTTATCTGTCTGTATGTCCATCCATCCATCCATCCATCCATCAATCCATCCATTCCATCTGTCTATCCATCTGTCAGTCTGTCTATATAATTATCTACTTATCTGTCTGTCTATCTGTCTGTCTGTCTATATAATTATCTATCTATCTATCTACAGTATCTCACAAAAGTGAGTACATCCCTCACATTTCAGCAACAATTTTAGTATATTTTCTCAAGGGACAATATTGCACAAATGAAACTGGGATATATATTAGAGTAGTCAATGTGCAGCTTGTATAGAAGTACAAATTTACTGTCCTCTAAAAATAACTCAACATATAGCCATTGTTGTCCAAATAACTGGCAACAAAAATGAGTACACCCTAATGAACACCCTAAGTTTTGTAGGGGCACCATTGTTATCTAGCACTACCTTAATCCTCCTGGGCATGGAGTTCACCAGAGCTGCACAGGTTGTTGCTGGGATCCTCTTCCACTCCTCCATAATGACATCATGGAGCTGCTGGATGTTAGACACATGGTGCTTCTCCACCTTCCGCTTGAGGATGCCCCACAGGTGATCAGTAGGGTTCAGGTCTGGAGACAGACTTGGCCACTCCATCACCTTCACCTTCAGCTTCATCATCACATCTTGGCGGTGTGTTTGGGGTCGTTATTATGTTGGAAACCTGCCGTTTGGCCCAGTTTCTGAAGGGAGGGCATCATGTTCTGCTTCAGAATGTCACAGTACATGCTGGAATCCATGTTTCCCTCAATGAACCGCAGCTCCCCAGTACCAGCAGCACTCATGCAGCCCCAGACCATGATGCTACCACCACCATGCTTGACTGAAGGCAAGACACAATTTTCTTGGTACTCCTCACCAGGGTGTCGCCACACATGCTGGACACCATCTGAGCCAAACAAGTTTATCTTAGTCTCATCAGACCACAGGACATGGTTTCAGTAATTCATGCTCTTGGACAGGTTGTCTTCAGCAAACTGTTTCAGGCTTTTTTGTGAGCCAGCTTCAGAAGAGGCTTCCTTCTGGGACAACAGCCATGCAAACCGACTTGTTGCAGTGTGCGGCATATGGTCTAAACACTGACAAGCTGACCTTCCACTTCTGCAACCTCTAAAGCAATGCTGGCAGCACTCATGCATCTGTTTTTTGAAGTCATCTTCTGCACCTGACGCACAGCACGAGGACCTAACTTCTATGATCGACGCTTGCGAGGCCTGTTCCGAGTGGAACCTGTCTTGGAAAACCTCTGTATGACCCTGGCCACTGTACTGTAACTCAGTTTCAGGGTGTTACTGATCTTCTTATAGCCTAGGCCATCTTTGTGTAGAGCAACAATTCTAATTCTCAAATCCTCAGAGAGTTCTTTGCCATGAGGTGCCATGTTGAACATCCAGTGGTCATTATGAGAGAATTGTACTCAAAGCACCAAATTTTAACTGCTCTAATACAAGATACATATTTGTATGGTCCTGTCAAGCAGACAAAAACATGAACATGATGAATAGGACATGTGGCTTTGCATGGTTAAACGAAGTATAGCTATTATCACTTAGGGTGTACTCACTTTTGTTGCTAGCTTTTTTGACAATAATGGCTGTATGTTGAGTTATTTTCAGAGGACAGCAAATCTTTACTGCTATACAAGTTGCACACTGACCACTCTAAAAAATATATCCAAGTTTCATTTCTATAGTATTGTCCCTTGAGAAGATATACTAAAATGGTTGGTGAAATGTGAGGGGTGTACTCACTTTTGTGAGATACTGTAACTAGTTATATATAACTATATAACAAGTTTGGCTCTAAAAATCTATCTGTCTGTTTCTCTTATCTATCTGTCTTTCTCTATCATTTCTCACATTAGAAAAAAGAAAACAACAGGTGTGTGTGGGAAGGTGACTTCAAAATTTTAAAGCTGATTTAATTGACAGGCTGCATTTAAATTGTCTTAAGCAAGAACAGACAGATTATATTAGGGGAGAATATAAAAAGCTCTTTGTTGACATTGGCACAGGCAGTGATATTTAAGAATTCTGGAAACATATTGTCATGGATTTAAAGGCATAAATACATATTTCACCTCTCCTGCATTTTATAGCATGCCTGAGGTAAAATTTGCTTAATTGTGGGGGGTGTTTCTACCGCAAGGGTCCCGTTTACACAGTGATTCAAGGGAGCAATTTAACGTTTCTTTATATAATCCAGATCACATTTTATAGGGATCAGCCAAGAGACCCAAAACCATTGGCCTGGAAAGAGAGGGTCACTCTTTCCACTCTTTCTCTTCACTCTCTCTCTCACTTTCAGTTTCAGTCCCATTCCTTATTAAAGTGATTGAGGGCAGGAAAAACTATGCCTAACTATGCTCGGATGCTTAAGCCCACCCTGAAAATATGGAACATTTTCTACGGCTGTTTATTTGGAATAAAATGGCATGCTGGGGGATTAGATGGAGAGAGAAAATGCTGGCACCAGCTGTTTCAGAGGTTTGAGTTACACAGCTGCGCTCCTCCGTAACACCACCACCCCCCCACCCGCAAAGCTTCGCTCAGCCCCTCAGCCTGTTCTGGGTATTTCTGCCCCATAAATTACTCTGAAACGGCATGCTAGATAGATAACCGCTCAGAGGAAACTTGACTATATGAATAGGAATTTGAGTTATATTCTTTTTATTGTATGCAGCAATCTGAAGACTGTATACTTACGCAAAGGACAGACTGTATGAACAGATTTTGCATGCTGATCTTAATGAATCATTATGAACCATACGACAACGTCTTTAATTTACAGTTTGAACCTGTGTTTTGCGTTTTCTAACCTTTATATTAAATCCAAAGCATTCAATTTAATTTCCTATTTCATGTCATGTGGGTTGATTTTCCACAAAAAATGTAAGTGTTGTGACTCTCTGGTCTCACTGTACTAGTTTATGATAAAGACAAGTGAATGTGTATTATCTGTTTGAGAATGGGAATTTTTTTTTTTGTCAGCCACTATGCAAGAAGAACATCTTGAAAAATGCAAACACAATTATGCATTATATACAATTATTTGGATTATATTAAATATGATTATACTTTGATCATTTTGAACGCATGCTGATTTTTTGTTTTTGTTTTCCAGTCTAAAAGTAATAGTTGTTTGTGTTTATATTTTCAGGCAAGATTTGCACCCTACTTTCTCCTTTGGTCAGAAAAATAGTGTTTAAAGGTGTTTTGCGAGAAAATTTACAGCAGTCAAGATTCTGGTACAATTAGGGCCCTATGAAATCCGTTTTATTTTTTCCCAAATTCCGTTTTATTTTTTTCTAAATTCTGTTTTTTCCGTTTTAATTTTTCTGGATTCCGTTTTTTTCCGTTTTAATTTTTCTGGACTCTTTTTTTAATGGTCAAATTAAATGTTATTAATCAAAAAGCATGTCTAATTAATTAAAATCATGAAACTTATACAATTTAACATTCATTTATTAAAAGTGTATCAAAAATGACGTCTAGGGCCGTATGAAATGTTTCATTTTTTTCTCACCTTATGTTTTATTGTTACCAAATTCTGTTTTTTAGCATGCCTAATTATTTGAATGCATACAAACAATTTTTATTTATTCTTACAGTAACCTTATGAAATGTTTTTTCCCCCCTCAGAAATTCTGTGTCGTGTATTTAAATTTTACTGGTTATCAGATGAAGGCATAAAATGTTGATTTAATTTATATTTTAATTAATGAAAATTAAATATTTAAATTTTTGGCCAATAAAGGGGATTTACTATTAAAATTAAAACATTTTGTGATTATTTCTTTAAAAAAATAGTTTTATATATATATATATTTTTTAACAATAGTATTAAGTAGTAGTAGTAGTAGTATTACGTACATTTTACTAAATAATAGTAATATAGCCTACTCTGGCACAATGTCTTTAAGTTAAACCGAACTTTTATTTTGACGGGTTGCCGTGAATACCTTTAAAGTTCTGTGTGTATGTGATATTGATATGACGCTAGTTTTACTCAAATGAAACTCTCAGAGCAGTTCTGGATATGTTCATGTATTTATGTCCTCATTGAGACGGCAGACGCTGAAATCACCTGTATATAGTAAACAAAACCGCGTGTCTGCTCCATTCATACAGAGACGCGCAGAACATGCAGGATTCATATTTAAATCGACTTTTGCGGCTTAATATTTACAGATACTAGTCCATATCGTGATTTGATTTAAGTGTAATGACCTACTTTTGATTAATTCATCCAAACTTTGACAAATTCCGTGACATTCCGCATTAATCTGTAAATTCCGTTTTTATGACTGGATTCCGCGATTCCGTCCGCGTTTACTGCATCGCGGAAAACATAGGGCCCTATACAATGCTACTTAGAAACCAAATTAGCTACCTGTTTGTTAGTGTACTCCTAAATTTGACTAAATTAATTTTGACAAACATTTTAAATTAAATTTTAAAATAAAATACAATTTAAATGCACTTTTAAAATTTGCATTTCTAGGAAAATGGTGAATGAATGACCCATTGATGAATTATTGCTCATCCTGTATCCTGGGGTCACATTTTTGTCCGATCAGATGATCTGTATTATGAGAATCCCTCTAATACCGCCTGCATCTGACAAGTAACAAGAATTATCAATAGCGTAACAGTGTGACTTAAAGCAAAGGTTTTTAAAAAAAAAAAAAAAAAAAAAAAAAAGGATAAGCCATTCAATATGTTGGCTGCTTCCTGTTTTGTTGGAAGTATGTCAGTACAGGAAAGAAAACTGCACTCGTCAAGCCATTTCATGGGGTCTTTAAGGTTGATCCTTTGTGTTTGAAACGTTACTGAAGTGAAGCCACAGTGAAGCTCTGTTAGGCCAAGACTAAAAGGCCGATGCAGATCACAACCAAATTTCTGTGTATTTGTTTGTGCAAGTGTATGTATTTGCCATAGTCAAGACTACCTTCAGGCACTCAGGGCCAGACGCTTGCTTGTGTGAAGCTGGAGATTGAGTTTCTTGGCTGACTCTTTCTGTCTGTCTCTCTAATATTGATCAGGGTTTTCCATGCTATTTATAACTCAACTGCTCGGGTCCCTGCAGCACGCTGTAGGACCGGCTCCTCGGCCCTGCAGGGCTCTGCTCTCATGTCTGTCTCCACTGCGCATTACTCTACGATTGATGGAGGCCACACTGATAAATGGAAATTTGGCTGAAATGTTCCACAGACCAAACTGGCTTGATTTACTTAAAGCCGTAGTTAATGGTGACATTTGTGGCTTGCGTTAAATCACAATCTGGTTTAGGTGTTAGCTGTGACACAATCATGGCTTGATAGTGGCGTTTACAGAGTTTGAGTTTGACTTATATTCTCTTTATTGTATGTAATAAACTATAGATTGTGCAATAGTGCTTATGTAGACAGGTTTTAAAGCATGTCATTTCTTCAGCTTTGCAAAGACTATGTCCTATTAAAGCTTAATATTTAGAGCTATTCACTACCTTTAAAAAGTTTGGGGTTGGTAAGATTTTTTTTAATGTTCTTAATGTTAAAGATTTCTCAACACGGCTGCATGTATATGATCAAAAATACAGTAAAGCAGTAATATTATGAAATATTATTACAATTGAAAATAACTGGTGTTTTGATGTATTTTAAAATGTAATTTATTCCTGGATGTCAACGCTGAATTTTCAGCAGCCATTACTCCAGGCTTCAGTGTCACATGATCCTTCAGAAATCATTCTAATATGCTGATTTGATGCTCAAGAAACATTTATTATCATTAGCAATGTTGTTGTTATTATCAGTTGTGCTCTTAAAACATGAATCATCTAATATGTGCCTATAAGTACTCATAAACAGCCAACATGTTAGTAATATGCATGCTAATAAGCAACAAATTAATAGTGAGAATTGGACCTTAAAATAAAGTGTTACAAATAAATCATACAGACTTTTAAATGGTAGTGAATGGTAGTGTAAATCAGCCAATTGTAGGTTGATTTCCCCTAAACATTGTGGTTCTGTGGAACTGTCAAAGCATCTTGTTAGTTAAATTAGCTAATTAGCTCTAATTCTTAACATCCTGACCAGCTAATGGTGAAAGTTTGGGGCTATTCGTCCAAATGAAAATACTTAATGTATTCATATTACTCTATTAAAACAATTTGAAAGAATATTAAATATAATTTGTAGTCTAACTACCTTCTTCCTAGCTACTTTTCAGTTTATCTTAGCTGGGGGGTTTTCCCTGTGGAGTTGTTAACAGCTTAGCTAGCTACATTGTTTTGAGCAGCTTTCCAAATGGAGATTCTCATTAATTGTTCATATCACGGTTCCATGAGCTCATCATTAGTTAAATTATTAGTTAGCTAAAGGTTTGAAGATGTAAAGATTTTAAAAATGTCAAAATCTGTGTAAAATGTGTGCGTTTTGTAAGATGTTGCAGTTTCGGCAGAATGCAACAGTGTTGTCTACCTTTGATGGTCACCATTGATGGTATTTAGCTTTAAAGCACTGCATGATATATAATTCTTTTCATCAACTTCAGCGTTCACTTGGACAAAATTCAGGAAACTGCTGAAGTGGGTTAATGTGGCTTTGAGGGAAAATAAAAAAAAAAATAGTAAAAGCGTGAGGGAGGGGGTGAAAAGCAGATATTGCTCTTTTATAATGAGTAGTCCAGATGGCTTGAGGTTAATGTTAATGTTTGCCACATTGCAGCATTGTAGCAGAAAGCATATCATAAAAAAACGAGAAAGGGAGTGAGGTAAAATCGATGGGAGGGAGAGCAAGGGAAAGTGAGATTGCTAAAGGAGGGGCAGAGGCGGCCTCTACTGAAGAGAGGGCATGTGAGGACAGCTGCGCTACGTCACTGTTGTAATCTCTTTGCAGCGTGCTCTTCCTGTCTTACACACTTTTCTCTGTCTCCAGTTAAATGGGATGGTATCATATTCAATATACAAACACTAGACCCATTCTTCCCAAACACTGAATACATTTGATTTTATACTGTATTTCATATTTTGTTTTGATGTATATATGAAGTTACAGCGGACATTGTCAGGATGTTTGTGTCAAGTGTTCTCTCTATTATAATACAATGCACGACTTTTCCTTTATTTTGAGGTGCACTGCTGTTATACGTTGATTACGGTTTATACACAGAGCAGAGAAGGGAGATCAGAGGGGGCCTGTTTCTACTAAATCAGATAGGTCGTTGGTTGCAATGTGCAGCCAGTGTAATCAGAGAGAGAGCAGAGTCCTTGAGCAGATCACTGTCTGGGCTGATAATCAACCTGCACAGATGTGACACGCTAGTCAAGACCCAGAGTGGGTGAGAAGAGGAAAAGGGAGGAAAGATATAACTGCCATCCTTCAGATATGTGACTGTTGCGCAGGAGCATAGCTAGAAATACTGAAGCAACTGAAGCAATTTCTCAGTAGTTGGGTGGTAGTGTCGCTAGTTTTTAAGTCATTGAGTTGATGCTTGAGCACTCTGGAATGAAGTTCCAGATGTCAGCTGGCATTGCCTGAATCTTTTCATTGAATCAAATGAATGGCTCTGTAAATGTAACCAGTGTTCTAAATCCATAAGATTATGGTTAATATTTGAAATCCAAATTAAGATATTTTTAATGAACACTTAGAGATTTCTGTCCCTCCACGTTTGAGTCTCATTGTTTACCATACAGCACGTGATGTGCTCTGTGTGTGAATGTCAAGCATCGTTTAGATGTAAATAAAAGCCTAAATTAAATCTGGTAATTATATAAATCAATCATGCCATATGAATTCATTATTATGACCCTTTTTTGACATTTTGGAAGTTTTGGTTACCTGGTCTTTCAATAGAGGGACAGAAATGGATCAGGTTTCATTTAAAATGCTTTATTTTGTATTTTGTTTCGAAGATTAACCAAAGTCTTGTGGGTTTGGAATGACATGAGGATGAGTAAATTATTTTTCATCATTTCTGAGTTTTCAGATGAACTATCCCATAACATTAGTTAATGCATAACATTAGATAACAAAAACTAACAACAAACAATATTATATATAGCATTTGTTAATCTTTGTTAATGTTAGTTAATAGAAATAGAATTGTTCATTGTCCATATTAGTTCACAGCACCTTAACTGTTAACATATACAATTTCTTATTTTAAAAATTACACCAAGATAATAAATGCTATGGAAATATTGTTCTTTGTAAGTAAGTTCATGTTATATTAACTAATGCAAACAAATGAGAACTTATTGTAAAGTGTTACCAAAAAGTTATAGTTTATTAATTAGGTTAAATATGGCATGAATGTGACTACTTCCTAGCTAGCTTTTTCAGTTTGCCATAGCAAATTTTTTGTTGTTGTTAGTTTATCTAGTTACATTTCTGAAGACCTGGCACAATACTGGTACTCTAACAGTTTTGGATGGATTCATGAAAAGTCTGTGGGTTTTTTTTTTTTTAAGAAACACTAAGCTGTTTTGAGGCCTACAGGGCAGCACTTGCATGAGTTCTGTAAGTCTGTAGTTAACTTTGCTTTCACACAATTTAATTAAATCGCTTTAATACAAACTTTTCGGTTTTAACTTAAAATCTGTGCTTTGAATAGACTAAACAATGAAGATTAATTGTGAGATCTCAGGGCTTGGCCTGCATGGCTGTCGGTGTAAGTTTTCCAAGCTTTCTGAATGAGGAAAGCCCTCATCAGTGCTGGACGAAGAGCTTGTTGCATGCGGCCAAGCCACACTGAAGCGGCGGAGGCTGCCACGTGAGGACTGGAGGATCCAAGAGCCCAGAGACAGAGAGAGAAAGAGACAAGACCAGTGTGTATCTGGGTTTCAAACCACTTTCTCCACCACAATGCAAACCACCCGGGGTGGTTACCACCCTCAGACACTCGGCCTGATTTTATGGTTCCCCCAATTCACATGAGGAACAAACATGACATGACATGTGGCACACGCATGACAAACTCCTGACACAGTG
>JAFVLL020014085.1:0-50512 GCA_021397915.2 Tor tambroides | reverse complement strand
GTCTTGATCTCTTTCAGCGGTGCATGGCCTGCACTTGTCATCTCCCCTGCAGTGCAAAGCCCACACTGGAGATAACAGCCAGTGCTAACACAAGAAATACACACCACAGACCAGCTTCACACTGTGAATGCCAAGTGCTAACTGGAGGCAAAGATGTTAGCGTTTCCAGCACGCGTATGTGTAATGTTCTCTTTAGGTTCTCTTGAGCCTAGCAAGATGTCTTACAGCGCTATGATAAAATAATGTTAAAAAAAAAAACAGAGGTGTATTTTTCTAATTCTCTCTCAAGCCATCTCTGAAAATTCAGAGCAATGTTCTAAATCTTAACAAAAGCTAACTTTATTTATTTATGTCCAGATTAAGAGCTGTTATGCACTTTGGAAGGAAATATCCTTCCTCATTTATATTGATTTTTTTCTTTGTTACAGACTGCAATGCCAGCAGCCCTTATTATGTCTTAAGCTTTTGGCCATAGTAGTGGAAAAAAAACACTGAACAGGGTGCTTTAATCAAAACCCTCTGCTTAACTACAAGTCCACACATTGTACATATTGTCAGCTAATGGTTTGTTTATGCTGGCTTTCAGTATTCTGGGTGGCCTGGCGTAATTTGTTAACAGCGAATAACATAGGGTTTGACAGAGAGGCACTTAGCAGCCACATCAAACTAAATATATAAATAAATGGAAATGAATAAAACAAGGACATGCGTCCAGTGAAAAAACATCATTTAGAGGCAACAGCAGTGACTGGATACAAAAAAGACTGCTAATCACAAAGACTTAGATGAGACAGAGAAAGTAGTTAGAGAATGAGTAGAACGACAAATAATTGGGAATAAATGGAACTATGTAAATCCTTGGATAAAAATGTTAAAGAAGAATGTGAAGGAAGGACAAAACAATGGGGGAAAGAGAGTCTCATTTCCATTTCAATCAAGAATTGTTGCCTTGACAATTAAAAAGTGTGACATCAAACACAATCAATTTAATCAGCCATAGCAAAACAGAAGCACTAACAATCATTGAAGATACACATTTAGAGTCTCTGTTTCTTCTCAATTAACATCTTCAGTTTTCAGCGTAACCTCAGAGTAACCTCTCCTACATGTTCATGCCCACCAAACAGCACAACACAAGATAGATGTGTGGGTTGCCTGTGAATCTGGAATCATGTACAAATGTAAGCGTGCATGCAAAACAAAATTACTCATTGCTTTTCCAAAGCCCTTCGCATGCATCTGGGAAGGAACGGAATTAATTAGTTACAAACGTGCATTACAGATGTTGTGACAGAATGATTTCGTCATCATCTGGCTAGAAGATGTACACTGAAAATATAGAAAGCAATAAAAGCTATTTATTTTGAGTTGAGCTGACTTATTTTGCAATATAATCTGAAGAAGAACACTAAAATCCCATAAAGAAAGTGCAGAAGTCATGGTTTACATGAGTGACATGTCAACTACATCAAATACTTCACTAATGTTTAAAGGTTTGGGTTCAATAAGATGATACTGTAGATAGATAGATAGATAGATAGATAGATTTAAAAAATACTTGAGCAAGCATTCAATAAATAGATTAAAAGTTACATTAAAGACTTTTACAGTGTTACAAATAATTCTATTTCAAATCTGGTCTTTCTGTTCAACTTGAGAGTGATTTCAGTCTGTTTTAAATGTACTGAGAGAATTTTCCTCAATGACAGAAAAAGGAGTGCATATGGAGTATGACCATTCACCCTCTAAATCTTGTCTGTGTCTGCAGTGGCAATAAGAACCATGCTTGGTTCATTCTTCACATCTGTAGATGTGTGGCTAACTTAACCATATCTCTCTTTTATGAGGTGATGCTTGGGGTGCTGAATATGAAATGATCAATTATGCTCCATTTCTACAGAAGTGTGCTGCTATGCCTGTGCACACAGTCAAGGGAGTTCTGCCACTCTCAAATGTGAGTTTCACAGGAAGTCTTCTTCTGGAAAAACGGCTCAGATGGTTTACACTGGAGTGCCTCTCTATCCTGGTTGTAATGCAGCTGATGAGTATCTATCCATTCTAGAATTTAGTATTAATTTTCTGTAATTACTGAGCACGGATTAATGCGTGTGTCCACAGTTATACTTTATCTAGTCACCTTTTGTCTACTTTTTTATGTAAAGCCATGATGTTTTTTTTTTTTAACTAATATATTCATTATTAATTCTATGTGGGCTGCCTCTTCTTCTTTCTAAAGCCACAGGAAGCAGAAGCCTTGGAGGATGAGAGGAAATTACAAGGGGTTTTGTGTGTTTTTTTGCGGGAGGTCGACCTTTAAGGCCGAGCAGTGTAATGATCTCCTACACGTTCTCTGTGTCTCCGGTTGCAGTGGAGAGTATAATTGAGGTGTAGATATAAAAGGAAGATCATTAAAACTGCTATCTCTCTTTCTCGCCCTCACCTTTGGTTCCCTCTCCATTGTTTTTCTTTCTGCCTACTACTACCTTCCTACTGTCCCGAGACCTTTGGCTGAAAACAGCTCTTTCATTTGGCTGTGGAACACTGCCAAAATTATTTATGTCTTCACTCTAGGCTACCCTTTAACCTCCCAGTCATAAAATCTTAAGCCTCAGTAAAAATGAAAACACCACAACAAACACTGAAAAGTTAGCACTTCACTAATGTCTTTCTGGTTCAATTGTATGTGATGAAAGGATGAAAAACAGACCTGCTTTTGGTTCAGGGTTTAAAAAGAAAACCTGGTACCTGCATGTTTTTGGCAGCAATACAATGTGGGTCCTAAGAACATGTTGGTGGAATTTTTAAAAGAAATCTCAAACAAGCCATTGGACCCAGTCTAAATGTGTGTGCCTTAGAGTTTGACACCTGTACATGAAAGCATCAGGGGGCAAGTGCTTCTCACGAAACATAAAGGAGGCAAACATTAGACTCCCAGCATGGACGAGACCTCTAGATTCAGACACACTCAGGATTAAGAGCAAAGTTAGCTTCCAACCCAATTCAATTTTTTATATTTTGCATGTATCTACTAGACACAAAGTTGGAAGTGCGTGCTGTTTCCATTCAGTTAAAACATATAGTCACCAATGAACTAGTATTAAAGTATTTTCCAAGTAAGCAACCTGGTCTCATGACGAAAACGTACATCTGGGAACTTTTTCGCAGGACACAAAATACGTACCGCCATGTATGTTTCGTGACATATTCGATGTGATGTACACTGGGTGGTGCTAAAAGAGTGTTTGGTTTTTTTCCCGGAACAGATGAACGTACATATGCTACGTTTTATGTGACGTTGGTTTTGTACGTGTCACCGCAGTTCTGACTTGAAATGTCCGTTGAGTGGTGCTATAAGTCTAATGCTCTGTGACATTTTAAAAAAAACATACCATCTGCACTACACCTAAACCCACCCGATAGTATGAACAAAAGCAAATGTGATGTAAAAACGCAACCACAAGCATGCCATTTTAGCTCGTTTTTCGATTTCTTATCTTTCAGCACTTTCATCGTGAGTCATGTTTTTAATGGGATTCATCCTGAAGGATTCTGCATCCTAAGTCCAATTCTGAGCTAACGAGCAAGATTGTTATGTCCGGACAGTAAAACATATGGAGCTGTAATCATAACTGTGTACGAAAAAGATTACAAGTGCTCACTGTTTTACCACCTCTAGTGTTCATTTCTGTTGGAAACTGCAGTGATATGTACTTATTGGTACGTATTTCGCGTCTTGAGAAAAAGTTCCCAGAGGAACGTTTTCGTCATGACACCAGGTGGAAACTAATACATGAATGCAGCATATATGTGACCACAAGATTTTAAAGCTACTTCAATCATATGCTGTCAGAAGACAAATCAAAACTCCTTTTATAACTTTTTGTCATGAGATAATATTTGCATGAATTGGACTAAAGGCCCAGCAGGATGTTTACAGACAGAAATGGAAAACCACATAGCCAACAGATTCAGAAGAACTCAATGATTCAGATTTATATATATATACTTTTTTGGTAGGTAGTTGTGTAATAAACAAAATAACATTCAGTGGGCCGATGATTCAAGGCCCTAACCATATGCTTAGCACTTTGGCTTGAGTATGAGTTTGTGTGTCAAGTATCTCAGGAATAGATGCCGACACTCTTTGATGTTAGATGCTTGAAACGCCACAACTGTCCAGATTCCCCCTGATACACTCATCCAGCCCAGTACAGCGAAACCCCTCAGATCACAGCATAAAAGCGCAAACCTACAAAAAAACATTTTTTTTATCCCTCTTTTTGGATTTCCACTCATCCTTATCCATCTACCCACTCAGTCCTCTCTCTCTCAGTCTTGACTTTTTGTTGCTGCTTTCAAAGGCGGTCACAGCAATTCCCTACCGCAAAATCCCCATTAAGCTTCAAAGCTCCGTTTACTCCTCCCTCTTCAACATGTGCATATATGTGTGCATGTGTGTGACGGAACGCTTTACTGGAAGGTGTTCAGCTCATAAGCATGTAACTAGGTAAACAAACACACACTCACTGCTGAACATTACCTTCAGCAATTTTGTAATTACTGATTAATGGGTCAATTTAAGATTTAATCTTAACTCAATTTCATAGACATGATGTTGTCTTAAAGGGATAGTTCTTACAAAAATGAATGTATGACTTTCGTTCTTCTGTGGTACTTTTTTGCAAAATGTCTCACAATGGAAATCAGTGGTCACTAAAATCTGTTACCAAATTTTGAGTTCAGCAGAAGAAAGTCAAACAAGTTCAGAAGGGCATAAGGGTGGGTAAATAATGACAGATTTGTAATTTTTAGGTGAAAAAAAAACCTTGAGGTGGATGTTTGTCTGTCATTTCTGTACAACTACTGTCACCAAACAAGTACTGTGTGCCACTGGTTAAACAGAGTCACAGAGCCACCGGGTTTACACTTTTTTCAGAGAAATCAGCCTATAAATGGCTTACTTACAGTTGTCTCTGCATATTAAGCTGGAATAGAAGAAAAATGACACACTTCAGCTCTAACTCTGATCCGTGTGAGCGTGCATTATGTGTGAGATTCGGGCTGTATACTTCTGATGTGATTCTTTAGGAAACAGCTGTTCAGAGTGTAAGACCATTACTCATACTTTCAATGTTACTGTATCTTCCCTAAAACAAATCTCTCCCTCTCTATTCCTCTCCAAAGGCTTTTTCCTTATTGTGCCTGTTCCTCCTACTCTCATCTCTCAATTTCCCTCTTCCTCCCACTTTTCTCCCCGCTCTTTTTCTCTGCTGAGATCTTGGCTCTTTTGATATGAATGATACATGTATTCCTTAACGATCTTTCTGTCTGATCTTTCCGTCACTGCAACTATTCTCATTAATGATTAATCTCAAAGTCTTCTATACACAACAGTACTCAAACTACACACAAACAATTGAACATGCACCAACTTTACCTACTCGTAAGAGCCAATTAAAAGAATGCAGCACATAAGCCAATTAAACGCATGAAGCATCAGCTGAAGATCAAGTCAAATTCTACAAAGACTGATGGAAATGAAGATGAGAGGCAAATACAGATTTCCAAGTAATGATTGTTTAATTTAAGACTAACTTACGTTTTCATGACAGAATGTGTTTTTCGGCAGTGAATGAATGAACCAATTTGACCGTTTCAAGATTTCTTTTTTCGATTTCTTTTTAAGTAGTCAACATAAAAATGTAACTACACCATGATTCAAGTAATATTTTCTTTATTAACCATCTATTTAAAAAAAGTGCAGCACACAAAAAGTTGTCAACATAGTGAAACAAATTTACTTGTTAAATATCTTTGCAAAATGATTCTTGAAATATGAAGGCACATATTTTACAAACTTGTCTTAAACATATCATATATGTTCAGAATTAATATAAGGAAAACGTTAAAAATTCTCAAAAAGTAAAGGCACTGTGCTGCTTTTCCAAAATCGCATCTAACGAGAAGTTCAACTTACTGTCCTTCATAGAGCACGTCACACATGAGTGGTTAATAAATTATCATGTGCTCAGCCCACCCATTATGTCAGAATTCACAAAAAATTTCACAATTTCTTTGATGCAGATATCCATTGCATAATAGCACTGAAATTTTTAGGAGCCCTGGCCACTTTATGCTTTCATTGTATTTGAAAAGCACAGCACAAACACTCTTTAAACTCTCTCCATGGAGTCATAGTGTCTCAATGGTCTGGAACAACATGAGGCTGAGTAAATGACAGAACATGTGAGTGCTCCGGAGTGAGTATGGTTTCTCCTGTAGTAGATTCGCCATGTTGGTGTTCTCATTCGCTCCAAGAACGCTCCGATACTGCTCCATCACGAGCATAAAATATAAGCGGTAAGTGGAAAACCTGGAGTGGAGCTGGAACGGAGTGATTACAGAGTGCTTTAAATGGGAGGGGGAACTGCTGTTGCTCCGCTCGGCTCACACGCTCCGGGAACTAATGACAGAATTTTCATTTCTGGGGAAACTAACCCTTTAAGCTCAAGTGATCCTACTGATCTATTTCATGTGAGTGTTATTCTACAGTTCATTTTCTCAGCACAGATAAGCACTTCAAGCACAGATAAGGCTGCCTAACTTTCCATGAGCCTGTGTTACTGTTATACACTGCAGTCTGATCTTATTCTGTCTCCAAAGTTCACTGATTTCCCTCGTCTGTTCATAAAGTGTCTCCTGATAGCAGTGAAAGGCAGATAATGGTTGAAAGAGATGATTAGATGCAAAGATGGAAAACATGCCAGGAAGAATAGAACAAGCAAAAAAAGTAAAGACAGATTGAGACTGAGGTGTGAGGCACATCAGAAGACCATCTGGCTTTGATTTAATGCTTCCTGAATGGACTCTCTTCAAAGATCCACTTCACCAAAAGCTTCCCCTCTCTTTCCCTTATCATGTTATTCCTCTTTCTCTCCTGCACTCATCTCGTTGTCCTTGCAATCATTTTTCAACCATAGCATCATCTCTGAAAATACGCCTGCAAACAAACAAGTCACATCAAAACCAAGTAAGAAATGGCTCAAAGCAAGAAACGCCACAGACAGACAAGCTCTCAGCACAGAAACCTTTTCAAGTATATTAGACTGCTACTTCAGCACATCCCTCTCTTTTCCCCAGTCGTTCACATGCTGCTGTCTTCAAGCTCTCCATATATTCTCTCCCAGAGAAGAGACATTTTTTCAAATTTGCACTTTTGTAGGTACATCTAAAGAAGACTTCAGGAACTTTCATTTGTACAGAAAACCCTAAAGGCAGTTTATCAGATCACATTAGATGTGGCACATTCACAAAGTGAATTTTGGCACAAAATGTGATGATATATCATGTAATATTTTCATACTTTCAAGGTGAAGTGTTTCGTTTTTTAGTGTTAAAACACCTTCTCCTATATCCCAGTGTAATTTGCAGAGACAACTATAAAGAAGCCATTCAAAGGCTGACTTTCTGAAAAGAGTGAACACCGTAAATGTCGGGTTAAGGAGTGTTTTTTTTTATGCATTTCCATATGATGCTGCCAATTATGGAAGATTGTGAGTTAATTTCTAGTAATTGCTACTTTATTTTTTATTGTATCTTTATTTCTTGCAACTGCATCTTTAAATTGACAGTTCTACCATCAATGAAAATTTCATTTCATCATTTACTCAAGACTTTCTTTTTATCTGTGGAATATAAAATATATTTTGAGAAATGTCTCAGTTCTTTGTTGTTCAAACAGCTGAAGTCAATGATTATCAAAACTAGTTAATAACATTCTTTATATCTTCTTTTCAAAATACCTTCTTTAATTAAAAAATACATATTTTAACAATATGAGAGTAAGTAAACAACAAAATATTTTCATATTTTTTTTTATTTTTTATTATCTCTTTAACTTCTGAATTTGTGGCTTTCTCTCTTTCATATCTTTCTTTCTTTCTTTCTTTCTTTCTTTCTTTCTCTATTTAATTGTAACTTCACATCTTGCAATTGTCACTTCATATCTCACTTCACACTTATTTTTTTATCTTTTATTTTAAGTTAAACAGTTACCTTATTTACTCTTTGTATAAATCACACACAACACCGATCCATTTTTTTTCAGTAACACTAATAATTTTACAGTAACAAAGCACTTATAATATTCAGACAAGTCATTTGTATACAGTTGTAATCTCTACATTGTTATTACATTAATAGGTTAACACTAATACTGAGTTCTTTATTCATTGTCACTTCAATTGGCAAATTATTAGTGTTTAGTTACATAATTAATGCTTAAAGAGTTAAATAACGCTTTTCTTCCAAAAACAACCTGCTAACTATAACTAACTGATGTACAGTAATTTAATCCAGTAGTAAAGGAGTTGTTATTAAGAGTAAATAGTTCTCACTTTAGATTAGGTAATAGAAAATACTAAAATGCCATTAGTTAGGTGCTTTAAACCTATCTTTAGACATGAATTTCATTGACAGCTAGTATTCCTAAAATGTTTCTAAATACATTAAGCATAAATGTGTATCAATTCACTTTATAAACATTTCTTTAAACTGTTTAACAACTCCTTTAAAATCAAACTGGTCTCACTGCTTATATGTAGGTAAAAAAATAAAATAAACAATAATAATAATAATAGTAACAACAATGGGTCACACTTTATTTTAAGGTCCAATTCTCGCTATTAACAAACCATTAGCTACGACTTTGGCCTCAATAAACTCCTATATTGCTGTTTATTAATAGTTAATAAGCCAGTTATTAAGTTTAGGTATTGGGTAAGATTAGGGATGCAGAATATGGTCATGCAGAATGTGCTTTGTAAGTACTAATAAACAGCCAATATATTAATAATAGCATGTACAATGTAGAGAATATAATTTACAGAATATGACTCTAAACTATAAACTAAGGATTTATAAGTGCTTTATAACTGCACACTTACGAACTGTTACCCATTCTTCTGTCAAGGAGCTGCTTTGTCACATTTTATTTGGAATACAAAATGTAAAAGGATATAAAAAGATTAATCCTTTTTATCAAAGCATTATACTACATGTTCTATAAATATTCAAAAGAGTATACTGTTCCTCAGATATCACAAACTAACATCAAATAAATCTGAATACATTTGCATGCTATTGCCACTCATTCAGCTTACTTAATGACTAATGGAATAACCTACAGTATGTATATATTTCAAAACTCTGCAACATGAAAACAAATCATTTTTGTTTTGAGCAGTGTGCAGTGACCGTTAAAGCTCTGGGTTCACTGCATTGCGCGGAGGTGGTTTTCAGCTTTGGCATCGACAGGTCTTTCTCTTTCTCTCCCAAATGCGAAAAACACTGCAACCAGTGCCTCTTCTTAGACAGACATGCTTGTTGGTGACAGTTGCTATGGGCACTACCAACTCACACGTCATTTACAGTTACCATCTCTCCCACTGGGTTGCTCTTTTGCCTGCTCTGCCACCTCGTGCACCCCCCACCCCTTTCTCTTCTCCTCCTTATGTCCATTCACTCCCCACTTCATGCACACACACGACATTTGCTCCAACAGTTTTCAGGTCCGTATGATCTGGTGTTCAGACATCTCGTCTACAAAGCTAACGAGCGTTAGGAGAGATTCCACTGGTGAAATATTGCAGGCAGAAGAATGGCTAATTGGATGGTGTCTGATCGGCTGATGAAACTAGCTCTGCTCTGCCAGTATGGTATGACTAGTGTAACATTTTTTATGACACAAAAGATCTGAAATATGGCCTTTTTGGCCACCAAAAGACCAGTACCACTTAGTCAGCCACATAAAAAACAAACACAAATACAAACTGATTGAGTACAATTGTACAAGCATCCAAAAAAAAGAGCCTGAATGACAGTAGTCATTAGTCGGCTAATCTTGATCATTTCAAGAGATTCATAACCCTGAAATATGACAGCCGACTGAGAGTTTAGGCTATTACGCAAAATGCTTTGGGGCATGTGAGAAATTGGCATGACTGCAATAATAACAACAACAACAACAACAGTGACTAATAAATGATCTGAGTCACCAAGCCCTTGTTTTAAATAATATCAACATACTGACAGCAACGTAAAGATACCCAGATCTTGTTCTATGTGGCTACACATCAAATATCCTTTTACTGACTGTGGTTGAGTAATCTTACACAGTATTTTTGCTTTCAGCTTGGACAGACAAGCCTATTGTCATGTACCTTATTGTCTGTCCTTCAGGCCTGATTATTAGTCAACAGTCTTTTAAAAAAGTCCCTTTCCTCTGTAATATCTGTATGTGCTTGACTACTGTTGGTTGAGACGGTCTCAGATCTCTATAAAAAGGTGCCTTTATGTCTTAGGAACCTCTGATCCCTTGAGCTTCTGTGGATTTTTGAAACAGCGACACTGTCAAAGGGCTCGTCTGATACAAAAGAAGCAGAAATGTTTAGAAGTCAAGGAGCCTCAAAGCCTAAACGTGTTCTCAGTTGACACAGGTAAACATAACTCACTAAATTCAACACAAAAAAATCCAAGAGATAAAACATTTCCAACATTTCAATGTATGGCCTTAACATATGACCAAGGAGGTCTACAATTCCTGGAGAAAGCTATACGTCAGCATTGTCATTAAAACACAGTTACCTTTGAATGGATGTTTTTACAGCATTAAAACAGGTGATAACCAGCCAACCTTGCATGTGACACTCAGGGGTGCCATTAAAGCAGCCAATTCCTAAAGGAACAGTTTTACACCTACCTTAACACCACGAACTCTGAACTCGGTGAGCGCTCTGTGCATTTTGGTTGCGGCGGTGGGGAGGTCTTTGCCACTGGCTATGACTTTAACCAGCAGCGAGTCATAGTGAGGAGAGATGACGGCCCCCTGAAATGCAGACGCACTATCCAGACGAATGCCCATACCCTCTCCACTGCGAAACACCTGTTGAATGATGGGAGAGAAACAGAGAGAAAGATAAATCAGGAGAAATACTTCTAGAATGAGGATGTGTAAGTAAGTGTAAGTATAACAATAGAGTTGTAGTGCACAGTGTTGACACACAGGGTGTGGAAAACATTTTGAGTAAGTCAGGCTGAAAATGATGACGAGAAATAATAACACCCTCCACCATTTGTCTAGTTTTTGCAAATACATTAAATTGCCACATCAGCACCTCTTAGTGAGAACTCTCTTCTTTTTGAATAAAAGTGAACATAACTGCAGTATATTTAGAGAGTTCTGTAACACATGTAACATCATTAGGAGATTAATAAATAAATAAGTATATGAGACAGTAAATGTCATGACTGCAGAGTGCAGCAGTATTTTGCAGAATATTTTAGGTTTCACAAGATGCCGTGTTTTGTCTTCTAGTGTTTATATTATCAGTAAGATACATCATTTTAGCTGTTGGAATATTTTGATGATTGACATCATGATGATCAGATACAATCTGTTTAATAGATACAATTATTGGTAATGTGTCATTCACTACCAGTCAAAAATTTGATGTTTGTTGATCAAAAATACAGCAAAAGCAGCAATATTGTGAAATATTGTACAATTAAAAAAAAAAACTGCCTTCTAAATAAGAAATTGTATTCCTGTAATTTATATATATATATATATATATATATATATATATATTAATTGGTTGGTAGAAAAAGGTGCTTTAAATACTAAATAAATTGTTAAAAATTGGTGCAAAAACAAATAACTATATTTTATGCTTCAAATAAAGCAAAAAAAAAAAAAAAAAGTTTGCAGTTCATAAAGTAATGTTTTCTTTATAAAAAAATGCCCAAAACAGTTGGAAATTTCTCTTCTTTCACCTCACAGGTACCTGTCATAAACAAGCAAGTCTGGTTATAAGCAGGATTTGTTTTCCCACATTAAAACACTCCTCCAGTATATGACACATCTGTCACTGTATCTATTAGGTGTGTTTAACTTTTGCTGTGCCTTGCCTTACTGATCAGCAAGACTTACAACAGTCAGGGGAAGTATCAAAAATGGACCAGTCAAGTTGGACACTTTATACTTCCCGTAGTGATGCTCACACAGTGTTTGCTTTCTTTATTGCAGGTGGATTAGATGAAAAATTTGTCAAATAAACAGATGTATTCTACATGTAGCAACCAGAAAGGATTTTCAGAGAATGGGTTACGTGCTTCTTAATATAGTGTTTAATATAAGAGTATATTATTTAAATACCATACAAAATGTGATCTATATATTTATCATCATGTCCATAAACATGATAAAATACAACATCAATATTACACGACAAGGGGTTTACTGGTATAAAATCACAAATTTGGGAGCATTAGGAAAAGTAAAAGTGTCAGAACAAACATGAAACGCACCACGTCATTGTTGTCATCGAGTCGTGAATCGTGAAAAAGCTGTTGTTATCAGAGCTCGTGCAGCCACTCTGAAGAAACTGCGACGACTGAGCCAGCCAAATCACTCTCTCAGGACCGTACTGGTCACAAGCTCTAAAGTCTAACCACACACACACACACACACACACACACACAGAGAGAGAGAGAGAGACATAAACCGCTTCAGCTACAATTAAAGCAGCACTTTAATAAAGCTTTAATGTTTTCATTTTCATTTCATGGGTATGTTCTTCAGTGCAGTGCCATGTGCTGTAGAGCGCTGTGAGTCTCGGCATGCCTGCATTATTTATGCTGCAATCAGCGTCTTTTACTTTAATGTAGTGCTGAAGTGGTGCTCAGACATGTCTGAATTGTATTTTTGTTTGCAATTTGTTTCAGTATATTGCCACTGGAACCTATAGCCGAAAAGTAATCAGAAATAATGTTGATTATAGTTCACTTTTACTTTCACTTATCTTTCTGTTAAAATGAACACAATACATTAACACAAATGATTAATAAACGCTGTTTAACAGTGTTAATTCCTTTTAACACAGTTAACACATTTATCTAATGTGACATTAGAACAATTTCTCTCTGTTCTGTGTAATTTTCCAACACTGGTAAAAATCTCTGGAAGAGTATCAGCGCAAGTGTCATTATTCAGCAGAAACACATTTACTTAGCTGTCTAAATCTGGGACATTGTAGGGGAGAGTGGGGGAGTTTGAGCCTGTGGGGAAGTTGAGCCATCCCTTTTTTCTAGACAACCTTACAAAAGAAAACAAAATTGGTGATATGACCACACATACTTAAAGAGTTAATCATTTTACTCACCCTATGATAGAGAGAGGCCCATGGAATAACTGGTAACTACATTTAGATAAAAAAAACCCTGTTTTTTTGTTTGTTTTTTTTGCTGTTCAAAGTGATTTTTTTTATGCTCAAGGACTCATGCTTCTTGTTTCTGACCAATTACAGACACATCTGAAAAAATATCATGTGTTTGTGCTTTAGGAGGTTATAATATGAGGCTATAATGTTAGCATGATGTTAGCTCTCAACTGCTGGATGATACAAATTTGTTAAAATGGTAGGATTGGGCTAATTTGAGCCAGTGGCTCACCCCTTCGTATGATTATAAAGTCCTATTTTACTGTAATTCTATATGACATTTCATTAATTTTAGATCAAACGTTTTTGATTTTGTTCATTGTTCTTTGTTTTGAACTTGATTTTGTTGTAAAATTTTTAAATAGGCCTTTAAATAGGTTTATGAAAATTAGCTATTGAAGTTTTTTGAAATTGTATTTCCCTGCAATATTTATAAGAAGGATGTTGAGTACTATTAACCCAGTTCCGTAAGGTCAATTGCAGTCTGTTTTTTATTTCTTCAATTTGAATTTTATTTTGTTCTGAAATTTTTGAAGAATTTTGAAAAAAGTTGTGAACTGTATCTTTAAATAAAACATTTAAAAAGTCATCAGTCCATCCATTGTATCATCCAAACCTCTTTGTCCTTATTAAGGTCATGGGGAGCTGGAGCCTAACACAGCATCTTGAGCCACAGGCAGAGAAAAACCCTTGATGGATGGATGGATGTTTTGGGTTTTTTTTTTTACAAATGAGGACATAGCCAAAAGGAGGTTTTGGAGATTTTGTACTTTCAAATTGAGCAAATTAAACAAACCAAATTAAGATGGGACATTTAACAACAATTCAACAGGGCATCCTTATCCACAAGCATGAAACACCATTATTCTTGGAAACGTTATTGCAGGCGTGTCCAATCCTGCTCCTAGAGGGCCACCGTCCTGCTGTGTTGAGCTCCAACAAACCTGCCAAGAAGTTTCTAGAGATGCTGAAGGTCTTGATTAGCTGGTTCAGGTGTGTTTAATTAGGGTTGGCACTAAACTCTGCAGGAAGGTATCCCTCCAGGAGACACCTCGCATTGATGTGAAAACTGTCAGAAAACAGCACAGCTCTACAAAGCCAACTATGCCAACACTGAATATGAGAACAAAATAGCTTTAGACTTTTTTTTAATTGAATTTTGATTGATTTGATATCCCTCATCACTCTCTGCTTTTCGAAAATCCTAGTCAAGGCGAACTTATATTTCACAGTCTACCAGACCCAATTTCAGCCATAACTCAATAGCTATGTTTACATGCACCCAAATAATCCATTAGTAATCGGATTGATGGCTTAATCAGATTGAAAAGCCTTCATGTAAATACTTCAATCGATCCAACTGCATTTGCACTGCATGAAATTTTGATCAGATTGGAAGGGGGGTGTATACCTGAAGTAATAAGATCAATAAGAAAAAAAAAAAATAAATGTGTAAACACTTGAATGCAACTATCTTTCTAATCAGATTCAAAAATACCTTGTGTGCATGTGCATGTCAGGGTTCTGTCGTGTGTGTCATGTGTTCCTGCCTCTTGTGTCCACATTTGGTTTGTTTCCTGTCCTTGTTTCATGTGATTATTAGTTAAGTCTGTGCAGCTGTTTGTCTCATTAGCGTGTCTATATTAGTTCAATCCTGTTCAGTTTCGTGATGTCTGGTCTACTCGTTACTCCCCGGTGTTCCTGTGTGTCTGCCTGGCCTTGTCCTGCCCTGACGTCCATTAAAGACTATGATTTGAGTTATCTCTGTGTTCCTGTGTCCTCCCTCGTGTGTGCACCGTGACAGAAGACCAGACCACACGAAACAGTAAACGGCGCCCCTTCATCAAGTTTTGTTTTCGTTTTTTGAAAAGTTTTTATTTTTGTTCCTGGTTTGTCTGTCTGTCCCGCGGCGTGGAAGTCGCCGCTCATCATCCCGCCATTAGCCCGCGACAGCAACGCGTGGGAGTTCGGCGGGATCGCCGCGAGTGCCGCGAGTCCATTGGCCGCGAGCCCTCCAGTCTGCCGATCGCGGGAGATCACGCCGCCGTTCGCGGCTCACCCAAGCCCGGCGATCGCGGGAGATCACGCCGCCGATCGCGGGAAATCACCGCCGCCGTCCGCGGCTCCCCAGTCCAGATCACGGGTTGCCGCTCGTTCACGCCGCGGTCCACGGCTCGGATCGTTTCCGCCGCCGTCCGCGGCTCACCCAGCCCGCCGTTCGCGGGAGATCACGCCGCCGTCCGCGGCTCACCCAGCCCGCTGTTCGCGGGAGATCGCGCCGCCTTCCGCGGCTCCCCTATTCACGCCGCCGCCCGCGGCTTCCCTGTGCACGCCGCCGACCCGCCTCTGACTCAATGCCCGCCGGATTGCCGCTGACTCATGCCCGTCGGCCGCCTACCCTCTCCGTGGATCAAGTCCACATGTTCCGGCCAGGAGTGCCGGTTATGTTTGTTGTGCCCACAGGAACATTTTAACTGACCATGTCTTGTCTTGTCCATGGAGACTCGTCTGGGGCAGGCGGCTCCTTGTCTTGTGGCCATGGAGGCCATTCCAGCCGCCTGCCTCCCTGTCGCGGAAGTGGAAGCGGTTGCTGAGGGAACCTTGTGAGGGCCCCTGACTCCTTGTCATGCCCATTAAGAAGCCTCTACTTCCGAGCTAGCCCAGGAGGGCTCCTGTTCCTGTGGGCTGTCCTGTCCCTGTCGTTCTAGCCCAGGAGGGCTGTCCCTGTCCTGTTCCTGTGTGTTTAGCCCTGGAGGGCTATCAGGTGCCTGTCCTGTCCTGTTTGTCTAGCCCCGGAGGGCTCCTGATACCCCCTGGATTCCCCCAGGAAATTTTGGGGGGGGGTAGTAGAGCTCTGGGTGGGGTGGGCGGGCCGAAGAATGAGGCCACGGCCACGAAGACCACCTGCCATGGCCTCCTGAGCTCCCTGCACCGCCATGGCCTCCAGAGCTCCCAGCTCCGCCGGGGCCTCCGTCTGTCTGTTCTGCTCTGGAGGTCCCCGTCCTGTGTTCCTGTGGATGTCTGTCCTGAGGGGCCTCCAGAGCGCCCACCCCCCCTCCCTGATGGAACTGTTAAGGCTCGGGACGAGCCTTTCGGGAGGGGGGAGTACTGTCAGGGTTCTGTCGTGTGTCATGTGTTCCTGCCTCTTGTGTCCATATTTGGTTTGTTTCCTGTCCTTGTTTCATGTGATTATTAGTTAAGTCTGTGCAGCTGTTTGTCTCATTAGCGTGTCTATATTAGTTCAAGCCTGTTCAGTTTCGTGTTGTCTGGTCTACTTGTTGCTCCCCAGTGTTCCTGTGTGTCTGCCTTGCCTTGTCCTGCCCTGACGTCCATTAAAGACTATGATTTGAGTTATCTCCGTGTTCCTGTGTCCTCCCTCGTGTGTGCACCGTGACAGTGCAGCGCTGCGTATTTTACCACAACGCTTATAAGATCTGTTTAGATGTTTTACTTCTCACAAACATATAGAGTTGGCTTTCTCCAGTTATGAACGTGGTGACAGGGACACTGCATATGCGCTGAAGTTTACTTTAAAATACATAAATGAACATGTAAACGAAAATGTGACTTGGATTGCAAAGTTTGAGGTTCATATACACAGAAATTTCAGAATCTGAATCGGATTCATTCGGATTGACAAAATTAGTGCATGTAGTAATTTGTAGGGAAATCTGTTTTGTCTTTATAGGCCAGAGCAGGTCAAAAACATCTCTACTCATGCTAACGTCACAATTATAGAATGTGGGGAAATTAGCTGTTATTTTAACTATGGAAGATAATTCAAGTCAATTCAATTCAAAGCTTTATTGTCTATCTCCAAGGGGTAGAAAACTGTCTTTAGACAAAGGCTCAGACATACAAACAATACAAATAATCACAACAACACATTACATACATCCCCTAAAAAAAAAACACACACACAAAAAAAAAAACTATATTAACATATAAATTCATTTTAAGGTCCTATTTAAAATTGAATTGAATTATTCCACTGTAACTGTTTTCCAAACAAAAGGCCAAACCCAGCTTATTTAAAAGGATGATTGCACTAAAATGATAACTTCAAAGAATATGAAGTAAGATTAATTATGATTAAGTATTATATTATATTGTATTTTAGTCTACTCTTAGCACAGATGCACATTCATACCCTATCACTGAAAATATTTCTTTGTTCTATGTGTAGAAAATGAAAGCAAAAATTAAAATCAATAAATGAGAGCAGACAAGCGGGGGTCTATCTCCAGTCACACATTAATCAGGGTATCATCAAGGCTTAATGATTGGACTGTATTGATCATCCAAGATCCAGGTACCCAGATGCCCTTAAGCCAATTAGTGATGTCTAAAATCCACAGGAGCTGCTTCTCAAGAGCTGATTCCTTCATAATCAAAAGCATCTCCTCAAAAGCAGGGAAACTGACCATTATAGAGAATCGTACTTTCATATGAGTTGTATGGAGCCTGTTACATTCATTATTACATTACAGCGACCCAGCAGGTTTCACCTCTCTTCTTTCTTTGCTCTCCTTCCACCCCTCTACCCGCACAATCCTCCACATCATTAAAATTTTCTGTCATTCATTTTCTGTTGAAACTTTTCTCCTCTCTTTGTCCTCAGAGGATGCCAAATCTAATTTCTAACAGTCTTCTACTGGTTTAATGCCAGTTACATCTTCACAAAGCACCGACAAACACACACACTTGACTGAAAGCACATTTCAAAAACCATTTAATTTCAGGGCTCTTTAAAAAAAACACAATTACAAACAAATACACATTTGACAAGTTTCATGCCCACAGTCATATATGTACCCTAGAATCTCTTTGAGGGTATAAGGGTAATTAAATTCATGTGCAATTTAAGACCCTTGACATAGACTAGAAGATATTCAGCAAAGGTTTGAAATGGGATTTGTACTGTATATTTAGTTGTGGTTGCTAAGGCACAAATTAGTACTGCTCATATTTATAGTCAAGGGCTCTTTCACTACTTTTGGGTAGTAAGTAACCACCTAGGAAATTGCATAGCCAATGCATACTGTAGAAACATGCTGGAACGCCATAATATGTGACCCTGGACCACAAAACCAGTCTTATGTTGCATGGGTATATTTGTAGCAATAGCCAAAAATACATTGTATGGGTCAAAATTATCAATTTTTCTTTTATACCAAAAATCATTAGGATATTAAGTAAAGATCATGTGCCATGAAGATATTTTGTAAATTTACTACCGTAAGTATATCAAAACTTAATTTTTGATTAGTAATATGCATTGCTAAGAACTTCATTTTAACAACTTTAAAGGTGATTTTCTCAGTATTTTGACTTTTTTGCACCTTCAGATTCCAGATTTTCAAATAGTTCTATCTCGGCCAAACAGTGTCCTATCCTAACAAACCATACATCAATGGAAAAGTTATTTATTCAGCTTTCAGATGATGTATAAATCTCAATTTCGAAAAATTGACCCTTAAGATTGGTTGTGTGGTCCAGGGTCACATATACACTATCTCACAAAAGTGAGTACACCCCTCACATTTCAGCAACAATTTTAGTATATCTTCTCAAGGGACAATACTGCACAAATGAAACTTGGATATATTTTAGAGTAGTCAATGTGCAGCATGTATAGAAGTCCAAATTTACTGTCCTCTAAAAATAATTCAACATATAACCATTATTGTCCAAATAACTGGCAACAAAAATGAGTACACCCTAAGTGAACATGTCAAAATTGTGTCCAAAATGTCAATATTTTGTAGGAGCACCACTGATATCTGCACTGCCTTAATCCTCCTGGGCATGGAGTTCACCAGAGCTGCAAAGGTTGTTGCTGGCATCCTCTTCCACTCCTCCACAATGACATTATGGAGCTGCTGGATGTTAGACACATGGTGCTTCTCCACCTTCCACTTGAGTATGCCCCACAGGTGCTCAATAGGGTTCAGGTCTGGAGACATACTTGGCCACTCCATCACCTTCACCTTCAGCTTCATCAGCAAGGCATTTGTCATCTTGGTGGTATGCTTGGGGTCATTATCATGTCGGAAAACTGCCGTTCGGCACAGTTTCTGAAGGGAGGGCATCAACTTCTGCTTCGGAATGTCACAGGACATATTGGAATCCATGTTTCCCTCAATGAACCACAGCTCCCCAGTACCAGCAGCACTCATGCAGCCCCAGATCGTGATGATACCACCAACATGCTTGACTGTATTACAAGACACAGTTTTCTTGGTACTCCTCACCAGGACATCACCACACATGCTGGACACCATCTGAGCCTAACAAGTTTATCTTATTCTCATCAGACCACAGGACAAGGTTCTAGTAATTCATGCTCTCGGACAGGTTGTCTTCAGCAAACTGTTTGCAGGCTTTTTTGTGAGCCAGCTTCAGAAGGGAATTCATTCTGGGACGACGGCCATGCAAACCGACTTGTTGCAGTGTGCGGCGTATGGTCTGAGCACTGACAAGCTGACCTTCCGCTTCTGCAACCTCTAAAGCAATGCTGACAGCACTCATGCGTCTGTTTTTTGAAGTCATCTTCTGAATCTGATGCACAGCATGAGGACCTAACTTCTTTGATCGACCCTTGCGAGGCCTGTTCCGAGTGGAACCCGTCTTGTAAAACCTCTGTATGACCCTGGCCACTGTACTGTAACTCAGTTTCAGGATGTTACCGAACTTCTTATAGCCTAGGCCATCTTTGTGGAGAGCAACAGTTCCAATTCTCAAGTCCTCAGAGAGTTCTTTGCCATGAGGTGCCATGTTGAACATCCAGTGGTCAGTATAAGAGAATTGTACTCAAAGCACCAAATTTTAACTGCTCTAATACAAGATACACAAATTTGTATGGTCCTGTCAAGGAGACAAGAACATGAACATGATAAATAGGACATGTGGCTTTGCATGGTTAAACGAAGTATAGCTGTTATCACTTAGGGTGTACTCACTTTTGTTGCCAGCTTTTTTGACAATAATGGCTGTATGTTGAGTTATTTTCAGAGGACAGTAAATCTTTACTGCTATACAAGTTGCACATTGACTACTCTAAAATATATCCAAGTTTAATTTCTATAGTATCGTCCCTTGAGGAGATATACTAAAATGTTTGCTGAACTGTGAGGGGTGTACTCACTTTTGTGAGATACTGTAAGTTTCACATGGACAAGCACCACTCAGATATAAAAATCTGGTTTCTGAATATCAGTCTTGATTTTCTTTCCAACCCCAGTAGATACACTTGGTTGAAATGTTAAATGTCTAATTAGCTGTGATTTCTCTTACAATGTGTTGGCAGAGAAACTCTCTCCCTTTGCACTACCTGCAAATTCACCAGAGCATGATACTGACACAATTTTGCCTACATACACACTAATTGAAAAGTCTGTTCAAGCAACTCCAATTTAAAAAATGTAGCCGTAAGCAGTAATCACTGGGACCCATGCAGGACGGAAAAGGGGACAATATTACCACAATAGCCATTGTGAAAGAACAGATACTGTGGGTGTTGTGAATACAGGTGCTGTGCCAATTTCCTTCATCACAGTTGTAAAGTTTTGTGGATTTTTTTTTAATTATAGTGGTCTCTATCCCTGGAAATTGATGAAATGTGTCTTCAGATTGTGTCCATGTACATCCTCAGATTATTCTGGCATTGTTATGTTTGACAGGAGTCAGACAAAAGGAGTTAACCTTAACACTGCCCAGAAAATATAAAAAAAGGAGGAAAAAATGAAGACATGGAAAATATTGTTACCTCTATATTTGTCAGGGTTCTGTTGTGTGTGTGTGTGTGTGTGTGTGGGTCATGTGTTCCTGCCTCTTGTGCCCTTATTTGGTTTGTTTCCGGTCCTCGTCAGATGTGATTAGTTAATTCTGTTCCAGGTGTGTTTGTGTTAATTACCTTGTGTATTTAGTTCCTGTCTTTTGAGTTTGAATTCGTCTGGTCTACTCGTTACTCCCGGTGTTCCTGTGTGTCTGCCTTGCCTTGTCTTGCCCTGATGTCAATTAAAGACTGTTATTTGAGTTAATGTCCTCGTCCGCTTGTTCCTGTGTCCTCCCTCGTGTGTGCACCGTGACAATATTTAGCTCAGAACATTCTGGGTATTTTAGATTCTAGCCCATATGTTTACTTGAAATATGAACAAATGTTGCTGTAGTTCATTTAATTCTATTCCTACAAAGTATGGTTTTACATCCTCTTGTAGACATTTAAAAACATCATCTCTCTCTTCTTTTCCCCCTTTACCTCAGCTTTTGTTTTGTATAATAATCGAATGTATACTTTTAACTTGGCATTGTATACTATGAATATTGCTTACTCTTATGACAAACTGATTGTGCGGTTCCTCTTTTGTAAGTCACTTGGGATAAAAGTGTCCACTAAATGTAAATGATGAAATGTAAATGATGATCCGTTCATAACTGAAATGATTTTGACATGTCAGCACTTACAACCAAAGTAAATGCTTGCCAAATTTCAACTTCCTTGATCAAATAGTTACAAAGTTATGGAGTTTTTGAAGTTGTAGCACCCACAGGTGGTGGTAAAGGGCTAGGAGGAAAAAAAATATATATTTTTTTTCTTTTTTTTCCCCCCAGAAAATTTAAAATGGATTTTTTTTTCTAAGTGGAAATGGAAATCCATACAAACATTTGATTAGGAGAACTCTGAATGATTAGGATGAATATAAAAAAGACTGTAGCCAAAGACTTTATATAGGTTCACTCATATTACTGTGAATGGCTAAGTGCAATACGCAATATGGCAGACTAAATCCCTCCTTTTAAATAAAAGATGCAATCAGCAATTGGTAAAGTCAAAGGGCCCTATTTATCGATCTAAGCGCATGTTCTAAAGCGCACGGCGCAGGTGCACTTAGGGCGTTTCCGAATCCACTTTTGCTAGTATAAGAACGGGAAAAAGGGTCAGCGCTCCCGGCGCGTGGTCTAAAAGGGTTGTCCCTATTCTCTTAATGAGTAATGGGTGTGTTTTTGGGCATAACGTGCAATAAACCAGTCAGAGTCTCCAGAGAGCAAACGGATCAGCTCATGCGTGAGCAAATAGGTAGGCTAATTCCGATACATGCAATGACTATCCATTATGACATGTATGACATTTTTATATTTATGTAGCCTACACAATAATATTCTTTTACACTGTAATCCTTTAATTTTATATTTGGCATGGTTGTGTGCTGCTGCACGTCCCTGTGTGTAATAAGCAAAGTGAACGCGTGTTGTGGACCCGCCCAGAGGCGCATTTTCTACTAACGCGCTCTTTGAATAACCAAAAAAAAAAAAAATAAATAAAAAAAATATATTGCGCCATTGACTTTATACCAGGTTTGAGTTGGTCTATGACACAGTCTATGTTCAGTTCCTCAAAACAGCAACGCGCCAACAATGCGCCTGAACATACCTCTTTTTTAGACCAGCATGCCCATGGGCGCACAAATGGGCGCAAATGCATTTGCTATTTAAACAACGCGGCGCATGACGAGAAAATTAAACTGCGTCGGGCTGAAACTAGCAAAAACACTTGCGCTGCATTGCGTCGGGTGTATGATAGGGCCCATTGTTTCTGAGACGCATGCTTAGGACTTCACACGTGCATTGGCAGGACCAACTTGCTTTTTAAATGCTATTTGATAATAAGAAACAACATTGAAAGTTAATGTCAGAATTTATTATGCAAGTTTGGCCAGTGGTTTTATGAGATTTTGGATTTCCTCGTTTGGAGTTGGTCATGCATGCGCGAAAAAGCTGAGACGTTGCAAATATAGCTGTTGAGTGAACTGACTTTCCTGGAAAGGGCCATTTTTTGTTGCACAATTCCTGAGCTGAACAAAAACATTCGCTTTATATAGCATCACCTAAAATCGGAAGGATGTGTAAGTAGCGATAGTCAAGTTTGGAGGCTTTGACTTTGGTCTCTGAGGCCCAAACTGTTTTCAAGCAGAAAAATAACGAAGACGAACATCAGAACAACACATCAGGGGTCCAGCAACACCACTGCATGAACCTCAAAAAAGGATGAAACTTTGAGAAGATAAAAACTTACAAAAAAAAGTGAAACAACAAAACAACAATAACAAAAAGTAATAAATCACAATTATATCTGGCGTTTAACTGCTTGTGTTGATGAGCTAATAGAAGAAAATGGTGCTAAAGGAGGGAGGCAGGATCTTTGAAAAAATATTACATATACTCCCTTTTGCTCCTTCAATTAGGGTCACATGCATAAAAAAGAGGCTCTCAACGCACTCTAATGGTGCTGGCTAATGATTCACTTAAGCACTCCTGCTCTCTCTTTCCTTCAGAATATACTGTATTCATACACCACAAGGGACCGTGAAAGACCACCATCATGGATTATTCCAATATAACAATAAGAAAATGAGAAGGAAAGAAAAAGTGAGAGAGAGAAAGAGAATAATTAGAGAGGAATTACTGCTCTATTTGTTGTATGGGTTCAAATACCATGTAATACATGCTGTGTTTGCCAGAAAATGCTACTTGTAAGTGGTTCTTGAACGGAGGGTAAAATTGCCTTGATCTTCAATTGCATCATCAATACGGTAATCTCTCTCAGGCGTTCAATTGCATTCAAGATCGAAACGAGTACTGTTAAATAGACACATTATATCGAAGTTGCTCTCGACTCGAGCTTCCACAGACAGGTGAAAAAGTTGAAAGCAGAAGAGATATCACAAAATTATGATGCAAACCTGTACATGCACACTTTGGAAGCAATTGGAAAACAGGCGGTGTAATTTACATGGTCATGCAGATGGGCACCTCAGGGATCTAATCATGCATGTCTGAAGCCTCTCAACCTGCAGGAATTAATTCTGCAATCATATGTGTGATATCTGTGAGCATGGGCATGATACAATGTGTGTGTGTGTGTGTGAACTCGCTCAAGCTTCAGCGAATCCTAAATACTACAGCTGAATAACAACACTGCACTAAATAAAATTGTAGAATTAGTCACTTTGGTATTGAATGCAGTTATATGAAAACATGCTTTTAGAATGCAAAATCAAATAAATGGAGGCGAATAAATGTGTTTAGAAACAAATTACATGAAAAGTAATGTAAATGGATTAAATTTGGCATGAAATGGAAATACGCCCTATCTATTTCTACACACTTGTTATTGATCTTATTGTGAATGATTTATACATCTTTATTTATTTATTTATTCCCACTTTATATTAAGTGGCCTGAACTACTATGCACTTACATCAAAAAAAAAAAAAAGGTGGGATTCTGATAAGGTTAGGGACAGGTTTGGTGGTATGGGTAGGTTTAAGGGTGGGCTGAGGTGTAAGAGATGGGTCAACAGTGTAATATTAAATTTAATTAAAGATGTAATTATATGCAGGTATTTTTATGTAAGTACAATGTAAAAAACTTTACAATGCACTTATTGTGTATGTACACAATAAGTGCATTGTATCAAATGATTAATTTAAATGTGAGTACATAGTAGTTAAGGCCACTTAATATAAAGTGGGACCATTTATTTAAATGTCATTAATTTACCCTCTTAGCTCTCTCTGGTGTCTCTGGAGTGCCAGACTTCTCCAATGGACAGTGTTCACAGATTGTGATGATGCGTTTCCATGATTAATAGAAAATCTATTTCTAAGTTTTTATATATATATTGTGACGAGTCGGCTGCCTCCCCCCTTTCATATCATCACCACCCCGTCTCTTATTCGCCGCCCTTCACCAGGCTCCCGACGGGAGTGGGCGTGTGAGAGGAGAGGCGCGGAAACTAGCCCGGTCTGGCGGCGTGTGATGAGGCGCACCTGATCCGAATAGGCCTCATCACCGCCGCTGCGTTAAATGCCGAGCGCTCTCCTCGGGAGACCGGCCTCTTCCCCGGTGCATGCACGCTGGTGACCTCGTGGTCCAGGAAAGGGCGCGTAGAGGGGAATCCCGCAGGCGTCGCCGGACCCGCGGTCCGGGAGGAATACTCGCACGCACGTAGACGGCTGACGGGCCAGGATGCAGGCCGTATTACCCTTGGAAGCGCTGCGCTGAAGAGGAGGATGAAGCCGCGGAACGAAGCCGCCGCCCCTGCCCGGACACGCGAGGGGAGGCGTGCGGCCACCGGACTCCGCCCCTTCCCTGGACCCTTCCTCCTTGAACACTGCCCCTCCTTCACTAGCCCCGCAGCACGACGAGGACACCAGATTCCCTGTTTATTTTGGGACACTCCCCCCCCCCCCCACTTTGGACATTTGATATTTTTGTTGAATAAAAGCCTCTCCGAGGCCTGACGCCACACCCACTGTGTCTGTCGTTTGCTCCTCCCGCCACTATATATATATATTCATATATATATTCAATTAAAAAAATGTGTAAATTTACAACACAATAATGCATATTTGATGTACATTTATAACACTATACTTTGTGTTATATCACATTTAAATCACAGAAAACTAGTTAAAGATGCTCTTTGAGTGTTTCTATTACATCAGCTGAGGTAGTGACAGCAAATTTGACATTTTTCTCTCTTCTGACTTCTGTAATCAATCTCTTAATATTTTTCCCTCTTTTGGAAAGTCAGTGAAATTATCATGGATTTTTTATTTTGCTATAGGAGCAAATGGGAATGCAAAAATTATATTGTTCACCACTATAGGAATTTATCCAACTATGATGACTTCCACTTCTGAGAACCCCAGAAATGTATAGTCTGCTAAATCTTCCCTCCTTTCTTACAACCAACTGCAAGCTCTCATTCAGATCTGCCTCCAAAAAATGTATAAAACTTCTGCCCTACATTTTTTAAATTCCTTTTCAATAATCTGTTACACTCAAATAGTCTATGTCACAATATGGAGAAAAAGATTGACTTTCATTTTCCAAAAGTGATATACTCTACCTGGTCTCTTGACGAATCTCTGGAAACCTCCTTTTTGCAAGACGTGAAATACATATCAATAACTACATATCACTGCAGTTTCCAACATAAATGAACACTAGAGGTGGTAAAACAGCGAGCAAGTGTAATCTTTTTCGTACACAGTTATGATTACAGCTCCATATGTTTCGCTTTCAGGACGTAACAAACTTGCTCGGTAGCTCAGCCGAATCCCTTCAAAAACATGACTCAAGTTGAAAGAGCTGAAAGACAAGAGATTGAAAAACAAGCTAAAATGGCATGCTAGGATTGTTTTTACGTCACTTTCGCTTTTGTTCATACTATCGGGTAGGTTTAGGTGTAGATGGTATGTTATTTTAAAACGTCACGGAGCATTAGAATTATAGCGCCACTCAACAGACATTTCAACGTCAGAACTGAGGTGACACCTACAAAACCAACGTCACATAAAACATACCATATGTACGTTCATCTGTTCCGGGAAAAAAAGAATATTCTTTTAGCACCATCCAGTGGACATTTCACATCGAATGTGTCACGAAACATACATGGCGGTATGTATTTTGCGTCTTGCAAAAAAGTTCCCAGAGGTACGTTTTTGTCATGAGACCAGGTTGGATATACTACAGTGCAAGTAGAAGTGGCGTCTCCAAGATCTTGAATAAAAGATTTAAAGTGCTCATATTCGCAATTGGTGATCCACCAACAACTACATACTTAAATGTGTATAGGCCTACAACATTTGTAACCATTATCTCCACAATTACAATCCACCGTATAGCCAAGGTCTCAGCACAAACGTGACATTTTCAAAAAAAGTTGATGTTTATCACCAGTTCTGAATGGTTTAATTGAAATGCAGTCCTGTGCATTTGATTACATTCAATACATGGATGTCCACGCTGCTGTTTTGAGGCAAACACGTCCTGTCTGAGCCACAACTTTTGAACATTTGCATTCTGAAATTTAGCAGCTGTTAAAAATGCAGAACTGCAAAAGAATAATTTATTTCGAGCAATATCTATAGCTTTTTGCCAACAGCAACAAAAGAACACAAAAAAGCACTGTTCACTTATCTTGTTTATTTATCTCCCTAGATTATTATGTAAATGAGAAACAACCAAAGCCTGCTTTATATCACTAAACATGACTTCTAAGCACTAAATAACAGTGGTATCTGGAATCATGTGATTTTAAGGTTCATGCTGATTAGGCGTTCCTGAATACACTGGATTGAGAGCGAGCGAGAGGAAGGGATGCTAAGTCGAGGTGTGAGCGTATGAGTAAGCCCAAGGACGAGCGTGTGCGCATCTCTTCGGACGAGTGTGCTCTTCTCATGCGCCGTCTCCACGGAAACCAGACAATCCAACATGGTACCCTGCCAAAGCACCCCTCCCTGTGTGTCTCCGTCTTTTTCCCATTAAACACACCATCCCTCTGTTTCTAAACTAGGTCACTACACCTCCGCTACTCCCTCCCTCCTTCCTCGCCCACTCCAGCCTTCCTTTATCTCTCACTCCATGTGAGCATCTCTATTACCATAACCTCCTCTTCTCTCCATCTCTTTGCTTCTCTCTTTTCTCCTGTTCCTCCTCTGTCTCTTCCATTCTATGCAGTCAAAGTTTAAGTACTTTACAGGTTTGACAAGCTGAACCACTGCTACAAATGCCCTCAAGCAGTTAAAAATACATGACAGAGCGAGAGAGGAAGACAGGGATGAAGTCAAGGGTCTCTCTCTTCTTTTTAGACAATCATTACATCTCTCTACTACTGATAGCTCGCTCTTGCCCTCCTGCTCCATTTTCAACTTTCAACCTTTTCTCCCCCGCCTCTTCAGGTACATTTTTTATCCTCCTAAATCCTTCGTATTATCCTTTTCACCTCATCTTTGCCATCATTTCCCTTCTCTCCCTCTCCTCTTCCACCTTCCTTCCTACTTTCAAAAAACTCTATTAAGGGACGTCCACACAGACAGGGATTTGCAGCGACAAAGCGACCGGAAGTCTTTCATTTTCCATGAGAGTTGGCAATTTCCAGCAAACGTGAGTGACAGCGACCACGATGTGGCTGCGCTCAGTGATTAGACACTTGAGAATTTGTGGCCACAACCAATGGGAGTGCAGACAGAGGAGCTCCCATGAGTCAAGTGCAGGGAAGAGTGATTGATTTCATTATATGATTTATCTCTGCTCTCATAGGCTATGTTCACCCTGTCAGCGTTTGGGATTGACAACTGCATTTACTTACAGGTATGAGTTTCAAAATGTCCTGTTCACATGGCAGCTTACAATAGTGTCTTAAGTGACTATCACCTGTAACCATAGCAACACTGACTAAAGTTATATCAAAGATGGCAATGAAAAAAAAATCCGAGTTTCCATTTCCGAGTTGTGATCATTTATAGAATTTGGTTCTCACTTAAGTAAATAAATCTGTAAAGTCATATCACATTTGAAACGACAAAATGATATTCGAGTTGTGTTCATTTATAGAATTTGGTTCTCACTTAAAGACCACCTATTATGCAAAATTAACTTTTACATGTTGTTTGAACATAAATGCGTGTTGGCAGTGTGTGTACACAACCACCCTATAATGATAAAAATCCACCCTCTCCTTTTTTTAATCCCCATAAATCATAAGCAGTGCCTCAGAACAAGCCGTTCGTTTAGAAAACGAAGTTTAAACTAATATGGCTTTAAAACACATGATTTCAGTGTGATAGACATGATAATCAAAATCAAACAGATGTTTTTTAGCGGAGTATCTGAGGAACGAGCTGTAAAGGCACAGCCCTATTCTGGAAAAGGGGGTGGGGAACAGCAGCTCCTTTGCATTTAAAGATACATGCACAGAAACAGCCTGTTCTGTTTCCACTCGAAATAGGCATTTTCAGAATTATATAATAAGTGATCTATAGGGTATATTGAGATGAAACTTCACAGACACATTCTGGGGACACCTGAGATTTATACTTCATCTTGTAAAAAGGGGCATAATAAGTGCCCTTTAAGTAAATAAAGCTGTAAAGCCATACAAAATTCCATTTGAGTTGTGTTCATTCATAGAATTTGGTTCTCACTTACAGTAAATCACCAAACTTCAAGTAAATAACCAAACTGCGTGTGAACACAACCCTATTAAGGTCTCAAATACTGGACTGATATCTGTATTCTGCTGCTATGTGGACATTGCCATACAGGGATAGGGGACAACAGCGATGGTTGTGACAGTATTTGTGAACAAATATTCAAGATTTAGAAATTCAAATATCAACATTTTGGATTATAATTAAATTGTCATTCAGGTTAATGCATGTTACATGACAGAATACATAATATTTGTCTTATTAGTTTACCTTTAGAATTCAATTCTTTAAATAGAAGGCATTCATTTATACAGTTTAGGAATATGCTGTAGACTTCAAAACATGTACATTTGTAGCTGGAAAATTCTATAAAATTAAATTAGCAATAAATATAATTAAATACTAAGAGATGTTAAAGCAAAAAAAATGTTACAACCATCCCCTCTCCCCTATAATATAAAAAAAACGATGAATAAAAAAATACATTTTTTGGCATTCTTCTCCAGTTTATTTACAATTTTCCTCCATAATGTAAATTTGACATTTGCTTGTGATCAGCTTTTCAAAAGCTACGGATACACAGCCCACCAATGTTAGAGCATCCAGCCATAGGAACGGCCACTACGACCATCAATACAATCAGAGTGATTAAAAAACACTATACAGTCAGGTCCATAAATATTGGGACATCGACACAATTCTAACATTTTTGGCTCTATACACCACCACATTGGATTTCAAATGAAACAAACAAGATGTGCTTTAACTGCAGACTGTCAGCTTTAATTTGAGGGTATTTACATCCAAATCAGGTGAACGGTGTAGGAATTACAACAGTTTGCATATGTGCCTCCCACTTGTTAAGGGACCAAAAGTAATGGGACAATTGGCTTCTCAGCTGTTCCATGGCCAGGTGTGTGTATTCCTCATTATCCCAATTACAATGAGCAGATAAAGGTCCAGAGTTCATTTCAAGTGTGCTATTTGCATTTGGAATCTGTTGCTGTCAACTGTCAAGATGAGATCCAAAAGAGCTGTCACTATCAGTGAAGCAAGCCATCGTGAAGCTGAAAAAAACTAAAACAAACCCCACATCAGAAGATAGCAAAAACATTGGCGTGGCCAAAACAACTGTTTGGAGCATTCTTAAAAGAAGGAACGCACGGTGAGCTCAGCAGCAAAAGACCCGGAAGACCACGGAAAACAACTGTGGTGGATAACTGGAAAAATTCTTTCCCTGGTGAAAGCTTCCCCTTCACAACAGTTGGCCAGATCAAGAACACTCTCGGGGAGGTAGGTGTATGTGTGTCAAAGTCAACAATCAGAGAAGACTTCACCAAGAGTGAATACAGACGGTTCACCACAAGATGTAAACCAGGTGAGCCTCAAAAACAGGAAGGCCAGATTAGAGTTCGCCAAGCGACATCTAAAAAAAACCTTCACAGTTCTGGAACAACATCCTATGGACAGATGAGACCAAGATCAACGGCACCAGAGTGATGGGAAGAGAAGTGTGTGGAGAAGGGAAAGGAACTGCTCATGATCCTAAGCATACCACACCTCATCAGTGAAGCATGGTGACAGTAGTGTAATGGGCGTGGCATGTATGGCTGCCAGTGGAACTGGTTCTCTTGTATTTATTGATGATGTGACTGCTGACAAAAGCAGCAGGATGAATTCTGAAGTGTTTCGGACAATATTATGCTCATATTAGCCAAATGCTTCAGAACTCATTGGACAGCGCTTCACAGTGCAGATGGACAATGACCCAAAGCATACTGCAAAAGCAACCAAAGTTTTTGAAGGGAAAGAAGTGGACTGTTATGCAATGGCAAGTCAATCACCTGACCTGAATCCAGTTGACATGCATTTCTTGCTGAAGACAAAACTGAAGGAAAATGCCCAGAACAAGCAGGAACTGAGGAAGGCGGTTGCAGTAGAGGCCTGGCAGAGCATCACTAGGATGAAACCCAGCGTCTGGTGATGTCTATGTGCGTTCAGACTTCAGGCTGTAATTGACTGCAAAGGATTTGCAACCAAGTATTAAAAAGTGAAAGTTTGATTTATGATTATTATTCTGTCCCATTACTTTTGGTCCCTCAACAAGTGGGAGGCACATATGCAAACTGTTGTAATTCCTACACCGTTCACCTGATTTGGATGTAAATACCCTCAAATTAAAGCTGACAGTCTGCAGTTAAAGCACATCTTGTTCGTTTCATTTGAAATCCATTGTGGTGGTGTATAGAGCCAAAAATGTTAGAATTGTGTCGATGTCCCAATATTTATGGACCTGACTGTATGTAGTTACACAAGCTCTCCAGTCTTGCTGTCCTCTCTCTCTTCTCTCTCTTGTCCTCCCTTATCCCCTACATTTCCCAAGCCACCAAACACAGTTAATCACCCCATGTAGAGAAGATTAAGCTGTAACTCACAATAGGCCCTTTGGCCTATAACTACACTCAAGTGCTCTACTGTGTCCAGTGTACAGGCCTACTTAATTGCATGAGTCTGTGTTGGTGTTTTTCTTATATGTGTGTCATGACTATTATAAATTGGACTCTGCATTTTAACACAGCAAGCAAATCAGTGGCATTCATGGAAGCAGCTTTTGATTCCAATGAATAATTAACATGCCTTTGTCAGCCGGGGCTTTTTTAACGAGGAGAGAAACCTTTGATCCAACCTCATGGACTGATCACTCGCCGAGCGAGACGTGCCGCATACCCTGCATGACCTCATCATTGTCTTTTCTGTCTCGTTTCCTCATGCACTCCTTCATCACTCATTCTTGTCCTGCTCCTTTGCTCTAATTATGTTCAACACCACGACTCAGCAATTTCTTCCACAAGGCATTTTTTAAATGGCTCAACGCAGGGCTTCAAAGTACTGTGCAGACTGGACTTACACATGGAAAACATCACAGACAGTGTCATGGAAGGGCCATTGGAAATTAATAAGAGTATACAGTATATCACAGAAAAATAACATAAAACATATATTTGAATATATGCCAAGATCATGGGTTCAATTTTCCAACTCAAACTGTATACCTCAAATCCAATGCAAGTAACTTTGGATGAAGTATATATCTGCCAAATGCATAAAAATAAGTAAGAAATGAATACTTTTATTCATTAAATTGATCAAAATTGAAAGTAAAATGCCATTGTTAGCAAGGTTAGACTGTTTAAAAATCACAATCTTGGCGTAAAAAAGGTGTACATTTGGACATCTCATTGCAAAGCCATCGATCACTGGCATGGCATATCATGCCAATGATCTGGAGATTACTGGCTGTCAGTGGTTAACTTTGAGCTTCACATAATTATTAATGGCAACTTAGAACTGCATCACTGATGCTTCACTCTATAGAACAGCATCAATGCAAGTCACATAAAAAAGCTTTCACTACTGTGCTGCTATCTCACTCCTCTCAGCTTTTTCAGTTACAGTATGTCACCCTTTTTCTTTCATCTCATTGTGCTCATCAGGATACTGTTGTGGTTCTAAACTTCTAATCTGCTCTTTTCTGTTGCTCATATTTGCCACCGACCTTATACTTTTTATTCATTCAGGATTTTGCTGCCTGATCTCATGGGAAAAGTGTGATTATGTATAAGATTTTACAAAATGTTGCTGCAGCAGGTACAAATCGCTGCAGTTTTCATATAAAATGACCTCTAGTGCTGACACAAAAGGTTAATAAAAACTAATAAAGTCTGTTCCTTGCACAAAGCAATTGTTAGACTTCAAAAGATTCACAAAACAGAGCATGAGTTACACAGAAAGGAGCAGCCTAAGGGTGAGTAGACAATGAAACATTTTTAATTTTGGGTAACTATCCCAATATTAGTATTTTGCTGTATACCTACTGCACTTTCCCTGTAGCTTTACTGTTGGAGTCCCAGGAAATATACAAACTGACAGGATTTAGTAATTGGCTTAAATGTATCTGAACATTTACTGTGGTTAAATTTAATGCTTTTACATTTTCTATTTAAAATGAAATTTAAAAAAGCATTCCATATTGGTTGATTCAAAAATAGATGCATGGATATGTTCTGCTTTTTAACCTCATTAAAACCTCATCTATATAGCAGAAAATAAGATTTATAATTTTCCAGTTTTTAAGACTTCGAGAGCATGTACAACCTCCCCGCCCTCCTCCTTCACTGTCAATTTTCTGTCTCCCCTCAGAGTATGATGAAACTTTAAAGCTGACTGAATGACTTTAACTTTCTGTGTTGTTGTTCCAAGCTTTCTCTTTCATTTCAGAAGGTTTTACTCTGGGCATTTGGCTTGCCTCTTCTCCTCACCTGCTGTCTGTACTTGTTATTGCCTTTGCAACCACTCGTACAATGTGTGACAATTCTTTCACTGAGATTTACAATTTTCTTTTTCATCATCCTTTACTCTCACACTCCCATTGTTCATACCTTATCATCTCTGATCATTCTTCCTTTACTTACTTTCTAACTTGTTTTTCCCTCTAACATAGGCTTTTGTCTCTGCATTGTTCAAACATCAGCATGAACAATGCCGAGGCATCACAGACAGAATGCAGTACAACTTGTGTATATGTCCTTCTCTCTAATGTCTACTCTCACTCAAGACGACAATGAGAAGTAAAAAGATTTTGCAGACTGATTCCAGTAGATAACCTGTAGAGTACCAAATGTTCATCTTGGTTTTCTTTAGAAAAGCACCTGTGTACTGGAGCTGTGGAGGAATGTTCAATATAAGTTAAGCTCAATAGACATACAGTTGTTTCACAAAGGAAATATTTTCTACTTGTTTCTGAGTTTGAAAAAGAAGAAAGTAACAACAACAGTTCGATTCACATGGAGGGAAAATTGGGTCATATCTGATTATTATCTATTGTGGCTATGGCCCTGGTACCATCAAGATTAGGGGCGTTTCCTCCGAGGAGGCAAAAAATTGGAAGAGAATATAATTCATAGCACAGAATAAAATAATGGAAATATTACAGAATGTGACATTAAAAAGTATATAAAATAACATTTTTCTAAGGTAACACTGTCCAACAGCAATACCAGCAGGTAAAGTTACAGCAGGATGCCACGTCTCTCTTGCCTCCCCCGAGCACATTGAGATTTAACAGACCCCTAAAGCATGCAGTGAGGTTGATAGGGGTAACTGAGAATGAATGAAGGAAAGTCACATCAGAGGAGGCAATCTCTCCATCGTGCTGTGATTGGTTATAATTGGATATAATTGGTTAAAGCCATAAATCACAAACATTCCATGTGTGCAAATCAGTCTGTTTTAGCGAGCAATCTCCTTGTCTGAGACTAGTGAGACTAGTGCTTGTTTCATGATTCATTCTTGGTTTTAATATAAGTTGTTAAGCATTCTCTTTACACATATCTTACATTTTAATGCAGAAATATTTTTTTACCAAGACATACAAGGTCAATTCCTCATAGAAGATTTCCATAGAAGTGTATTCAAGTCAGTACAAATTGCATTTTCAATATTTCCCATTTCAATTTTCCTGCTCTCATACTCCTCCTGGGTCTTTTTCCAAACTCTTTAGACAGATAGAATTTATCCAAAAGCAATTGCATTTAAGGTATACATTTGATCGGTTTACGTATTTGCTGGGTTTCAAACACATGACCTTACTGTTGTGAGTGCCATGCTCTACTGTTTGAGCTATGGGAATGTGTTTAGCTAAATGGCTAGACAGACAAATGGACAGCGAGTCAGACAGACTGACTCACTTACTGAGCGATCAATCCCATGTGAGAGTCTACAGTATCTCCAGTATACAGAAATAACCACATACAATTAAATGAAGCAAACAAGCTCATTGGAAATACATGCCTCTACCTAAATTTTTGCAAAACACCAAAAATATACCTACAAATACAATTCAATGCAGTTTCCAGCTAAAATTAACATTGGAAATAGGCAGCAAAGCGCCAACAACTTTTATTTGCATGGTTATTACCTATTTTCACCTCAAAGCTCTTTTACCATGCATGATTTGTAAACTACAAATACATTTTGATGTTCCCATCACATAACCAGCTCCATATGTATGGCTTTTCTGGCAAACAGTAGTAAACTTGCTCAGTAGCTCACCTGGTATAGAACTGTACTTGTAATGTGGAGCACTCAGGTATGAGTCCAATGAAACACAAGTTATGATTAAAAAAAAAGACAAAGACAAGCTAAAATGAAATGGTTCCTTCAGCAACTGCTTTTTACCTGACATTTGCTTCTGTTAACACTATGGGTTATTGTTGTTGAGTGTAGGAGGTGGAACATATTTTCAAACACAATAGATCATGAACCTTTCAGTGCCACTTACCAGATATTTCATTTCTGAACCTCCAAGATACAACATTCAACGTCATAAAACAATGCCAAATTTACATTCATCCGTTTCAGATAAAACTGAACACACTTTTAGCATTACTCACTGGACTCACTGGACTATTTCACTTTGAAGTGTCACAAGAAGCAGCATAATTTCATTTTGCTGAAATGTCATCACATGCCCGCATTTACAGTGAGCCTGGGTTGAAAACAGGACATTAGAAAGAGCCTTCTCTCTGTTTCACAGAGATGAGAGTGGCCTGAGCAGTGACCCGCACACACGCATGCCTGTTCACTGGTGATTAACAATATTGTGCTGTGCTGCTAAGTGTGATTAACCAGACGCTATGGCAACAAGCAATAAACAAACAGCAAGTGGTGTATCAAGACTGGCATGCCATTTCTGAGCAAACACAATGATTAATAACAGAGAGCAGGATGATGGAGAGCCGTTTTTCATCTGTCAGCCTCTTGCTCCCTCTCTATGCATTCACAAAATGTCCTTTGGGTCACCTCTCCTGTCTGTCTCTCTATCTCATCTCTCTGCCTTTTCTACCTGCATTGTCTGTTTGTTGTCTTCATTTCTTTCTATTACATACTGAATCCAGGAGCATACAGTAAAACCAGTCCATGATACTATCGCCCTCTGCATTCTCACGGTCCATTCCATTCACTCTGATGAGATAAGAGAGAAGGAGATGTCCCAGCTGTCCGCAGTCTACTCCGCAGAGGCAGCTGTGCCGAGAAAGGCTCTGCATGGAGACGTTCATACCCGTCATGAGCGTTTTTTTTTTTTTTTTTTTTTGACTGTCACTTGTTTTTGCTCAGAGACAAGTGTCAAGTTGTTGCTAGGTTACTAGACATGGGAGACTTGACGTGCACATGACAGACATACATATGGAAAGCACCTTGTCCTTGTCGAGAAAAAGTCCATTGAGCAGCTTCTCAAATGCATTATAAATTAGCTTTAATATCACACTTGACCTGGAAGTTTATTCTCAGGCTACGACATATATAGCCAGGGGTGCACATGTGTTTTTCAGCCTGGTTCTCATATGAGAACCTGGAGATTTGGTTTGGTCCTCATAGTGTGACCCATAAAATATAACTATAAAAAATAAATTAATAATATTGATAATATCATTGCATTTTTTTTAGTTTTTTTAAATAAAATAATAAACTAAATCAAGTGTGATAATACTATTTTATTTTTAAATAAAAAGGGAGTATTACATACAAATACAATTACTTTATAGTAAACTTAAAAATAAAATGCTAATATTTTAGCATATATTATTATTATTATATGAATTTGAATTTATCATTTTCAAACGTAAAATCAGAGAGCTTTTATTTTGGCGGGTTGCCGGCAAGTAAGTATATGCGCTTCTGGGTTTAGCGCCACTGATTGAAGAGCGTCAGTGAATGAAGAGAGTTTTGCTTTGAAAACGGCAGCGGCTAGCCTAGATTATGCTTTCAGATTGAATAGAAATCATATATAGTACAGTTTGTCGATCTAAAATGGTAATTGTGCATTAACAGCTGTCATCCATGTCGGTACGCAAATGCGCTGTCAGAACTTATTTATACAGCGCATTTTTAATTTTGGTCGCGCATGCGGACCTGCGGACCACTTATGTGCACCCCTGTATATAGCACAGGAAACTGGAATGTACTTTAGCTCTATGTGACTGGATGAGCCTGCACAATGTAAATAGCAAACAGGCTGTTCTATCAGTTCGCCTGGAAATGAAACTGTAAGTTACTAGGTAGCACTTTAGGTTTAATTTGTTAATGCATTAGTATGATAAACTAACAATGATAAATACTTTTACATAAAACACCCAAATCCAAACACTAATGGAGGTTGACCCAGAGAAATATTCAAAGTTACTACAGATTCTGAATTTTACAATGATTAAACAGAACCACTAACCCAATGAGGCAACTAACCGGGCATTCTTGTCATTTAAATATTTGATTCCGCTAGCCTGCCGAACTTGAACTGGGTTAATGCTCATTTTAAATAAATTATTATTCATTGTTCATTTATGTTTGTTCACAATAATGTTAGCTTACACAACTTGAAATATTAAACATGATTAGTGCATGTATAAATCAACTATAACCTAGATTTATAAATGCTGTATTTGTAAAAAAAAATGTTCATTGTTAATTCATGATAGGTAATGCATTAACTATTTAAGTTTATTATTTAAGTATTTAAGTTAAATAATTAGGTTTGGAAAGTTAGTGGCTTTAAATCTTTAAAAGTTTTGAAAATTAGAGTTTTGTTTGAAGATGGTTATTTAGACACATACCCCCTCACCTGTACTGTAAAACAAAATAAAAGAGAGTATTTACCATCATACTTCCAGGTTGGAAAATATATACATTTGCCTAAATACAGATAACATCACATCCTTGGTTATTCCTGTATTTCCACCATGATCTTTCATTGTGGGACAGGACAATCTATTGCAAGTAAACCCTAAACAGCTTGTAAAACAAAACAAACTGTGGTTGGTTTCTTCCTGTCTGAGTGGGCGGTTCTTGGCCAGAATTAGATGCAATGTGGACCTGACTTTATGCCTACTGACAGCTGCCTGGATACATGGGATTATGCAGAAGCCAACACACACACACACACACACACACACACACACATGCAAAAAACTGAACTAATCATATTCACACACACAAGTCCATAAACGTGGAATGACAATGAATAAGGCCACATACCTACAAACACATACAATACAAATAAATGATAATGCATTCCAAAAAAAAAATAAAAAAAAAGGATTACGCATTCTCAATTTCACAGAGCAACACATCCATGCACCAGCATACTGATATGAGACTGCAAATGCTCATAACTCTCTTTCCATCTTTTCTTGGCCCTGTCACCTCCCTTGTGACTGCCTCTGTCTCCTGTTTCTGAAAGGGGTCTCCATATCCTTACAATGAATGCAGGGACTACCCATCTGTTGGTGCTGATAACCATAGTCTCCCCTCCCTCCATCCCTCTCCCATTTAGGATGCTGCCACTTCAGCTGTACTCTGCTAGGGCTGGGCGATAAATCGATTTTATCGATTAACTCGAATGTGTAGTTAATGTCGACTTGTTTGAATGAAAATCGTTTTTTCTAAAAAAAAAAAAAAAATGACATGTACTACGGAACTCCTTAAAGGGAATAAATACGAGATGGGAGATAAATATATATTTCAATACTTTCTTTCGCAGTTTTATCATTAGGTAATCATACTGTATAAAATTGCGGGCATCAGGGAGCCGCTATTATGCCTGGCATTGAAACTGCTTTTGAATGCACGATGGCTTTTTAGTTTCACTTTGGAGATTCGCGATCGCACGTACTCTGTTTATACTACAGAGCGGCAGTATTACCACACATTGTACAGAATTAGATGTTTGTCATGGTGCTCAGGATCTGCAAATCATTTGTCATCGTCCTCAGTCATCTCTCCTTACTCTGTTTATGTGGTAAGTGAAATTTTATGTACTGTAATGCAGTGTTTCCCATACATTGATTTATTTGTGGTGGCCTGCCACAATATTAAAACGACCGCCACAAATAGATATATATATATTTTTTTTTTTTCAAAAAGCTTTGACTTGAATAAACAAGCACTGCACATTTCAAAATCGAAACACGGTGCGGGTGTCTTTATATCACTGCATTTCTGAAGGAACCCGACTGTCTTCAGAAAATTTTGGATGTCATTTTCATTTCATCTTGCATATAATATCTGATAAAGCAGTATTTGTGAGCAGAGTGCTAATTTGTGTACAGCGTTACCGGGGAAACCGCTATCTCTCCGAGCTCTAAAAGCGCCTCCTGCTGGCAGAGAATGAATTTGCATATATGCCGCCACAAATAGTGTCCAAGTCTATGGGAAACACTGGTAATGTAACAGGCAACCGTTAGCAATCGTTATTTGTTTTCAGTGGCTTTCTGAATACGGACTCAGGCCAAAGGGCATCACATAATTTTATGTCTTATGTTACGTTACATTTTATGTCATGTTACGTCATTTTATGTTACATTTTTCACTGTCTTTTTGGCTTGTTGTTTCTGATTGCACTTTAACCCCAAGGGGGGAATCCAGATCAAATCCCAGAGGGAAAATCAAAACAAAATAAAGTTAGAACTTGTTTTGAACAATTTCTTTGTCATCTGCAGATTGATTTTAAGTAGTGGGAAAAAAAATCGATTTAAATCGTAAATCGGATTTTTTGTGAAAAAATCGGGGACTTTTTTTTTAGGCCATATCGCCCAGCCCTAACTCTGTCACTAAAAGGGCAAGAGCCTGCTGCCAAGCTTCTGGAAAAAAATGGCAATTAGCAAAAAAAGAAAAAGAAGAGAACAAGGGATTTTAAAAAGGGTTTGTGCCCCTTTAAAAGGTAACAATTACAAAATTTGATGAATTTAACATAATTATGCACATACACGTAAATTAAAGAGAAGCACAGAAGGAATGAGTGTCTGAAGTTTATCTTTGTTTGTGAGTTTTAATTGGGTAGTATCTTGTGGTTTTCTGTTGTCAGTGTGATTTCACTTTGTTGACCTGATTGTCCTGACCTGTGCCTTATTTTCCAATTATTTCTCCATGTGTGTATATAAAAAGGTTGAAAATCTTGAAGTGTACTAAAATGCCTTCACCAAGTCGATAAAGGCAGCATACCTGTATATGTAAATGGCCATTTTTTAAATGTTTTCACTAAATATATACTGAGTCATTACTTATTTTTTTGACACAAGTCGTATCTAGATAAATAACAAAAATGCTAATTTCACATTATTAATCTTGTTTTTTGTAAAAATGTAGCAAATCTTGGCAGTCAGAACAAAACTGTTGATGTGTAAAAAAAAATATACAGCATTAAGATTACATAAAATATAACTTGAGATTTTGCCCTTAGCCAAAACTATTTGCTCTGTAACAAATAATAGATTAATGAGACCAAAGACTACCCACAAGGTTTACCCAAAAAGAATTATATCTCATGTTTAACCACTATAGAGACATCAGAGCCAGTGACAAATTCCAGAAGATCTGGTTGAGGTAAGGCTGCTCTCAGTGGGTTCATGAGAGTTGAAAGGCCGCTTACGTCCTGGAGCTAACATCTCTGAAAACACATTTTGAAGCAAATTTTCAAATAGACATTATCTTTATTAACAAACCACATACAGTTTTTGAAGTTCAAACAACTAAAAAAACTCTTAAAAACTACATTCCGTGACACAAAAATAGTATTATTTTTAAAATTATAGTGGATTTGGGTGTCTGCCATGACACTTGATGTGAGAAATACAGCAGACAGAGTGATACAAATGGTGAAATGGCTGGAGCTCTGTTATCACAAGAATATCACACTCTTATCAGCCAATCAGATTCAAGGACCAGAAAGAACTGTTGCATAAATAAATAAATAAATATTAAGATTAAGATCCTCCCCCCTCCTCTTCTTATCGCTTTTTGGACACACTCAAAGAGGAAAACATCGTGGCAGGTGTCCATTTAAAAGTATGCACATTCCTACCTTATTTATAAATGAAATTCATCTCCAATTCTTCTTCTGTCATTTCAGGTTTATCCATCATTATTCAAATGCTGGAAAACAGCTGCTTTTCCAAGTAAAAACCGCCAAATAACGTTTAGACTTAGTTATGTTATGATGCGTAATATTCAGAGGGTGGGGAGATGGGGGATTCCCCTGCTCTATATGTCTCTGTATCGACTGAATGATTTTTTTTTACAGTAATTATGTTTATTTATTCATTTATTTTTTTTATTCCCAGTGAATAGGAGTTAAAACTCCCACCCTGGTAACACTACTCCAATAATAGACCATGCAAAATACCAAAAAAATAAATAAATAAAATAAAATAAAAATAAATAATATCTTTATAATATTCCCAAGTAACATTGCAAACAACAATAAAATCAGAGAAGGAGTTTCACTGTAAGTGACACAGGTATACGGAAAACAAAGGTATTGTTTCCTATTTTTTCCTGATGTTTGTTATTGAAAATTTTATATACATTTTTATGAACCTTTTTTTTTTTTTTTTTTTTTAATCGCTTAGGCATGTTGACAATAACATCTTCAACGTTGTCTATGACCAGATATGTTTTTAGTGGACTTTCAAAATTTGCTTGGCTTGAGAAAGCAAGAAAATATAGAGTTATGATGTTTTTTTCCTATGATTTAGTCGAGTTAGTTTTGCATGAAACCCAATGTAATTTTCGGCAATCGAGATCTGGCAGCAACAGATAGCACATTTTTCCGCTTGGGCGAGTGCTTTGCGGATAGCTTACCTTGCGCATGAAATCAGCCGCATACCAGCAAAACACTGAGAACGTGCTACAGACGAGACAGCAATAGAGCAGAGGCGAGAAAGCTGTGGGGAATACGCTTACCCAGAAGCTTCCGTAACTGACGTAGATTTACAGAAAATTACCATTGTTTTTTCAAATAAATTTTACATACTTATTCCCAACACTTTATTAAGCTTTAAGTCACATATCAAATGTGACCCTGGACCACAAAACCAGTCATAAGTGTCAAATTTTCAAAATTGAGATTTCTACATCATCTGAAAGCTGAATAAATAAGCTTTCCATTGATTTATGGTTTGTTAGGATAGGACAATATTTGGCCGAGACACAACTATTTGAAAATCTGGAATCTGAGGGTGCAAAAAAATCTAAATACTGAGAAAATCACCTTTAAAGTTGTCTAAATGAAGTTCTTAGCTATGCATAATACTGATCAAAAATTAAGTTTTGATATATTTACATTAGGAAATTTACTAAATATCTTATGGAACATGATCTTTCCTTAATATCCTAGTTATTTTTGGCACAATGCTTTTTTGGCTATTGCTACAAATATGTGACAAGTGACTTAAACAAGTGACTTAAGACTGGTTTTGTGGTCCAGGGTCACAAATGACAAGTGATCAACTTATAATCATGTTTATATTAATAAGCCTGTGAACTCATTCTCTCAGACGGCCTGGGTATGCGGAGCATTCACAGCTTATATGGACAGAACGCCACTGATATATAAATGATGCAAAAGTAAAAATCGTGAACTGATCTCCAGTTCATTCTTTAAATTGGAAGTGGAGGGTGGAGAGCTGTACTCCAGTTCTTAATCTCTCTTTTCATGTTACAGAAAAAAGAATGAGAGAGGCATATAGTAGTAACAAAAAGATGCATTTTGCACTGAAAAAGGGGAGGACATCTGTCTGAGACTGAGTGTAATATTACATATTAAAGAGGGATACAGAAAAAAAGACAACCCTTGAGCACAAAAAAAACTCACATACAGATTATCAACTCTGCGACTTTGAAACAGTGCTAAGTTGGGGAGAAAAGGCCTTTCTAAACGTGTTAGCCTGAATTAGACTGTGCTACCTGAAAAAAAAGAGGAATGACAGTGAGTAGGCGAAAAGAAGGACGAGTAGAGCATAAGAGGAGGACAAGGGATATGGCATGCTAGTGAGAGAGAAATAGAGAGGAAGGATAATCTAGGGGGAAAACAGGTTATTAGAAAGGGATGGAAGGAAAACAATATCCCTCATGAGACGTAACAAATATGTTCAGACAGAGCCTATACAGCGAAACAGATTCAGGCAAATATATGGAACAGAGGAGCAAAGAGAGGTGGTGAGGAGAGATGTAGTGATGGAGTCTATAGAGACAGGACGACAAGAGAGAAAAATGAACAGTGACAAACTACACTGTGGCTTTAAAAAAAAACATACTAGGAGAAAGAAACGAAAAAAAAAATCTAAATTGTAACTGAGGATGTGTGAAAACGCATCAGCAACTGGGACAGTGTGTGTTTGTGTGTTTATGTTTGAAAATGAGAGAGAGAGAAAGTAGATGAATATTACAAAGATTAAGATTAAAGAAAGAAATAAAATAATGGAAAAGAATAAATGAAGCACAAAGAAAAAAAAGGAGATGTAAAGAAATATATTGGGAGGAATGATGTAGAATTGGAAGTGGAGGGTAATATTCATAGAGTGTAATATTCATCTTAATTTCGTAAAATTCGTAATTTATTACTTGCGTGTAAGATGAATATTCTTTAAAAAAGCTAACATATACACTACTCTTCAAAAGGTTTTTTTTTTATCAATGTTGAAAACAGTTGTGCAGAAAACAGAATAAACAGGTTACACAAAAATTCTACTTTAGTGTAAAATTCTTTGCTGTGAATTTTAATCAATTTAATTCTTGAGAGACAGACTGAGGCACAGTACAGTCACAGTACTTAGAAAAAATACAGAATATCCACAGACATAATGTGGTAGACCCATAGTGAACTAAATGTTTCTCTGAGCATTATTGTTTTATATCAATTGTGGTAGTCTGAGGATGCCATGGTACAGACATATATACTTGTACACGTAGTATGTGATGGTTGGTTGGAGTAGTATTTGTCCCACCCCTCCTCCACTATGATTGGACGGCTTGGTAAAAAAGTGACAGTGATGAATGCTGCATTTTACTCAGAGTTTAGTATTTTTCAACTCTCGGTGGCCAGAAAAAAAAAGGCAAGCGCACACACATCAATTTGCAATATACGCACAGTGCATGCCTCCTCATGCTGCTGCGCTCTCTCTCTCTTTTTATTTATTTATTTATTATTATTATTATTATTATTATTATTATTATTTTACATTTGCAGTGCTTCCATTGCAAACAACTGAAATAGGCTGGGCTCTAAAAAAAAAAAAAAATTAATAAACCTTTGGGGTACACACGGCTTTACAAATCCCACACTTTTGAACAATACTATTAATGTGAACAAAATTAATAGAATTTGTAATATTTCTAGGGATGTACTTGACAAATTAAAAATGTCAGCATTTTCAGTTGTGGTCTTGTGGATTTAGCAATGTATTTTCTTAAACCAGACAGAGATTAAGAGGTGGGTACATGCACATTAAAATTATTTTTACTGCTTGCTCAATTTACTTAATGACCCTCATGCAACACAATTCTTCAGTGTTTCACCATATCTTACTTTCACTGCATGCAATCTATTACAACTACCGCTTTGCATGGAATTGGATGGGGTTTAATTTAATGTTATTTTATGCGTCTTTGAGCAAGAGAAGAAAGTGTCTTGTTAGCGTTTAATGTTCTTATATGTTGGGAATTAGATCAGTTTCTGTTATGTTGACGTTTCAAGGGTTAAAAAGTATACTGCTTGATGCTATATAATAACTGTGCAAATGCCAGCACCACATACGACATTAGTTATATTTGCACGCTGCTAATTATATTGCATTTTATGTGTTACATGGCGCCAATTTAAAGAATTTGAGTTCACTGTTTAATTGAATGTTTCCTCAGTGCACAACTGAAAAGTACAGACAGTCAAGACATATTCATACAACGTGCCACTCAGTGTATTTCTCCACATCAGTACACAAATAACTCATTTACTCAATAATTAAAACAGAAAGAGAGAATAACCTTCAAAAACAGAGACTGAATGAGAGAAAATAGAAAGAACACACAGCCTGCATACACACACAAAGCTCCCATTCATACCGAAATAGACCTTTACAGGGTTATAGGTTATGTTATCATTGCTATGCTTCCACTAAAACACCTGTCAATCATCCATCGCCATGGAAACACCAATCTGACCTTTTATATAACACTCTAGACAAACCATATCAGACAGCTCCATCTCACTCTCTCTCTCTCTGTTATTGTTTTCCCAAAAGACATTGTTTTTGCAGTTTCAGTCATGATGCATTCAATTAAGAGGCTTGTAGCACAAGACAAAAAACAGGCAGACAAACATCAATGCAGGTACCTTTTATCTAAATAAGATGAGTCCATGTGAGTCGGGCCTCAGAGCTGCAATAATCTAAAATGAGCAGGTCTGTGCTGTGCATTATTATTTCAGTGTTAAAAGACATATCTAACAAGCGTGCATCATTCAGCAGAGCATGTCAGGTCAACATGCTGCTGTTACATCAGGTTTGCTTTTCTCTAGCCCTCCTTTGCCACAGCTCATGTCAGGCCTCTTCATCTTTGACAGCAAACTCATTCCTATGGGAAGTTTGTGATATTTGCACACAGCCATCACTGATGAGACTGATAAATGTCATATCACTGTGTTCACATACACCCTTTGGGATAACCGGTAGATGCAAACACAAATATACAGGTTACTGCTCTCTGCAGATATAAATCTGCTTGCTCAAGAACGCCGAAATCAGAATGTAAATAAAAAGTTAGATAAACTGTTTTGGCACAGCAGCAGAATAAGTTATCGACTGAATGCACTGCAAAATCATTTTCATAATCATTCTTGTTTTCCCTGTAAAAACATCCTTAAAACAAGATCAATTTACCCATAAGGCACAACAGCTATTCAGATTTTATTCAGTCAATATCTCGTTCCATAGGTTTTGTTCCTTTTTCACTTAAAATTTATTGAGGTGCATGCTCAAAACAAGTGGGGGGGGGGGGGGGATTATATAGGGAAAAGACAGCATACTACTACAACTGGGTCCATGACCACTAATAAAAATGAATAAAAAATGTATGATGGATAATTTCCTAATATTTGGTTTGTATCAATTTTCTTTATCAATATCACCAATGCTATCTGTTAACCCGCACCAGTGCGCTCTCGCACCGAGCGCTCTTTGTTTGCACATGTCATTGTTTTGGAATAAAATAAATGAAGCGGGACAAAGTTAATCTTGACAAACTATATATCATTCTGAAGGTCTAAGCCTCAAGCATCGATGATAGATTGCTGTTTTTCGATTAAAAGCTTATAAGGAATGTATTTGCTACATTTGTGTAAGCAGTACACATCAAAACATGCAGAATAAAAAAGCAGTACGTACCATTATCATTGTAATAACGAGTCACAAACGCGTCCACTGCTGAAATCCCGGTTTAGTTAGAAAGATAAGGGTCCACAGAACAACATTTCTTCCAGCACTTTTAGTCCAACGAAACAATAACGTTGTAATTTGGATGGATATTCCTTTGTTTACGTTTCTTTTCTTCAGGAGAGTTATTGTTTGTGTCCGTTATGGAATAAATTACGCTCAAAAACAGCGTCTTGGTGGTAAAAAAACAACACGGTTTTGTAGCATACAGTTTTACAAACAGAATGAAACCATCCAAAAAAAAAAAAAGTCACAGATCCGCGGAATATAGTTTATTTGAATTTGGCGCTCTCTCGTGACGCCGCGTGACGCACGCTGTGCCGCTCCTGTCATCTGATGGGGGCGTAACTTAGCGATCACCTTTTTGCACAAATAATTCTTTTTTTTTCTTTTTTTCAACATTTACCATATGTGTGTGTGTGTGTGTCTTGTGTAGAACGTGACTGTATATGCATGATTTACATCTCTATAAACGCACATCAGCGTGTAATTACCGACTTTATGACAGCTGTCAATGACCGGCTATTATTGATGATGTGTGTTATTATCATCTCTATCGACGGACATCAGCGTGTGATTACTGACTGCAATCAGTGTGAATGTCTGGCAATATCAGTTTATGTCTGGCAGTCAGAGTATTGAGTATGTAGACACAAAGCAAATTCTTCTTTTTTTTCTTTTTTATTACTCAAATTATTCTTATTGTATTTTTTAGTGCTCAAATAAATCACTTATATGATGTCTAAAATTCTGTCTATTATTTTATAATTGAAAAACTATGTATAATGACTAAAATAGTTTGTGGAATTCTTCAATACATTTGGTGGTAATTTTCATCAAACAGAGGGGGTGGGGGGACTAGAAATATTCTCAGAAAAATGATTACAGGAATCTCATTTTTCATGGTATCGTCTTCAAATTTGAAATATAAACTCATTAGACATGTGACTTTCAACCCATTTCTGGATTGCTCCAGGACTTATTTCATGTATTTGTTTATGAAATAAAAAAAACATTCAGTGTCGTAAAACATTTTCAAGCCACTTCAGTGTCTATAACTTTTTATTTTTTTGAGCATTATCAACTCTGAATGATGGATAGTAAAGCCTAGAGTGTCTTCTTTCCAAAGATACCTAAATTGTGTGTGTAGCACATTATTGTCAGGAAATGTTAGCATTTTAATTTAGGTAGGTCATTTTCAGCTGTGAGGCCCAAAATGGGGGGTGCAGGTTAACAGGTTAAAGGTGCCATAGAATGAAAAACTGTATTTACCTTGGTATAGTTGAATAATAACAGTTCTGTACATGGAAATGACATACCGTGAGCCTCAAACACCAATGTTTCCTTCTTCTTATGTAAATCTCGTGCATGAAAAAGACAACTGAAAAATAGGCGAATTGGAACATAACACCGACTGTGACGTAAAAGTCAGGATCACTAATAGTTATGCCCCCAACATTTGGATATACCCGCCCATGTTCTAGGCCAGCCGGACCTGCACAGCGAAATCATCAGAAGTTCTGCAGGTATTGTGAAGAAACAAGCGAGGACAATAGCGAAAATGGCAGATCATGGAAATAAATGTTATGTTCCAGGCTGTGCAGGGATTGGTTGGTGTCGGTATTCAGAAAGGCATGGAAAACAAATAACGTGTTCTAATAAAATAAAGCAAGCCACTAAAGGGACATGGTTAGCTGCTTGCTAGGATAGCCTGTTACATTACAGTACATAAGATTTCACTTACCACATAAACAGAGTAAGGAGAGATGACTGAGGATGATGGTGAATAATTTACAGATCCTGAGCACCACTGACAAGCATCTGATCTTGTAAAATGTGTAGTAAGTACTGCCGCTGTAGTTTACGATCGCAAATCTCGAAAGTGAAAGTAAAATGTGATCGTGCATTCAAAGCGTCTCCCTGATGCCCGCAATTTATACACAGTATAATTACCCAACGATATAACTGCCAGAGAAAGTGTTGAAATATATGTTTTCCTGCTGTGTGAGCCGCACTGTGAAACAGCCAATCAGAGCAGAGCTCAACATTATTATTCATGACCCTTTCAAATAAGGTAATAACAGACCATTTCATTCTAGGGACAAATCCTAGGGTTGTAAATGGACATGTAAAACCGTTTCTGGAGAATTTTTGCCCTTACCTAAGCCACATAACTTCTTTGTATTGTATCAATGCATTCTATGGCACCTTTAAGGGAGTTAGATAAAGTAGAAATAGATCCGTAATGTAACAGTAGCAAGTTACTTCTTTTTATAGTCTATATTTATTTTGTTTAACAACATTCGGATATTTTTATTGGAAAATAGAAACAAGACAAATATACTGACTGAGGTATTTCTCTAATTCTGCAGCACACACTATACAGTATTGGGTCAAAAATAAAACAAGTCTCAGAGTAGTAATGCAAAAGTGAGAAACACGTCCCAAGTAAAAAAAAAAAAAAAAGTAAAAAAAATCCTCTTTCATTTCTGATGTGACATTTTATATATAACCTAGCATTCTGTTGTAAGAAAGAAAGAAAGAAACACAATTTACAATAGCAATTACAGTATGTTACATCGACTGTTTACTACAGTTACTTTTACAGTAAAAATGCCTAAATAAAAGTAAACAAATTCAATGCCAGAGCCAAATACTGCCCTTTAAAAAAAATAATTAATTTATTTATTAATTTATTTATTTCATTAATTATATTCTTTATTTTTTAAGATTCCTTACAAAAATAAAGCAGAGGGATGTCTCCACATACGCTAGTAGGTGATAAAAAGGAGAGTGGTGGATGTGCGTGTGTGTGCATTGCTACACCTGTAATTACACAGTTATCAGATCTCTACTGAATTAATTATGGTGGCGCTGCAGTTTAGTGTGGGAAGTCTGTGAGTGAGTGTGTGTGAGCAAACGAGACCTCCTTGATTCTGCAGGAAAGATGCTGTATACAGAAAGAATGGAATACATTAAGCAGTGAAGACATCAAGACACGTCCTCTCTCTGTACATCTCTATATCTCAATCCACTCCCCTCAGCACTGTTAGTACCCGTCTCTCCCTCATAAAAATTAATCATCTTTCCTTGCTGTTTTTACTGCAGATGGACTGAAAAGCAGAGGGATGAGGGAAAAGTAGACCTGCAATGTAAAGTGGTGCCAAAAAGGGTTAGGGGACTCATGTCAGAATGTCATTACATTAGATTCAAAATATCAAAAGTAGCCAAATAGATTTTGTCATAATTTTAAGAGACAGAGACAGAGACAGAGAGAGAGAGAGAGAGAGAGAGAGAGAGAGAGAGAATGAAGTGAAGACCCTTATGAATTTCTTTAATCAAAATATGTAAAAACTACTGATAACAGTAGCACTGGATTTGAAATATTGAAATATTGAAATAATGAAACACTGAAATACTGTAGGACAACGATGTAAAATAACTGTATTCTTTTTTCATATATTTTAAAATATAATTTATTCCTGTGATGGCAAAGCTGAATATTCAGCAGCCATTACTCCAGTCTTTGGTATAACATGATCCTACAAAAATCATTCTAATATGCCAGTTTTGGTAATCAAATAACATTTATTTTTATTATCATCATCAATGTTGAAATCAATTGCCAAATTTGACCAATTTAATGGATCCCAGCTGAAAAAAAAGTATTAAAAATTTTTACTAACTGTAGCATTTGGACCAATCAGACACACAATTTTGCATTTGATTTAACAAAATCGATTAGTTATTAGATTAACAAATGGTCACAAACCCCCCACCCAATACACAAACTGAGTGCCAACATGTCTGTGGATGACTCCAGGCCCCCGGTTCCATGGCAACCTATCTGATAACACTAGTTTTATTGGTCAAAGGAATGCGGGCAGAGCAACATTTCCCTTTAGGAAAGACA